>BQKN01049689.1:0-31718 GCA_022839385.1 Asparagus kiusianus | reverse complement strand
CCCGGCACAGGCGAAGAACCCCACAAAGCGAGGGACCGTAAAACAGGAAACTCGTGATTTGTTCAAGGAAAGTTGTAATCTTTATTTCTTTATTTTGATTTTGTTGTAAGCCGGATCTTATAAAAAGACCGGATCTCTTTGTAAACGCATAAAGTTGTTGTCAAAGTTGTAACAAAATCATCAATGAAGAATAACGCAATTTCCCGCTCGAACAATCTGGCGACCACAGTGGGAGCCACCAGCTTCGCTGCCGAAGCTGGAGTGTCGCAGCCGCGGATCTCGATCCCGGTCGTGGAGGAGGTCGAGTACGAATTCGACCAGCAGAAGTACGAGGAGTACGTGTCCTCGTCCGGATCTGCCTCCTCCCCCAAGTCCAGGAAGTTCCAGAAGTTCTCCTCCAGGAGAAAAGTCCGTTGGTGTGATGAAGCTGAAGCCACCAACGACGACCTCACCCCAACCGACGCCGAAGCTACGTTAGGTGAGGCCCTACCGACCTCAAAGAAGGTCAAATCCGCCATTGAAGGCGTGGTGACTCTCTCCAAGAGAGCCCGCCAGAAGCAGCGTTAACGCCTCGCGAAGCAATTCGCCAAGGCCATGGAGTCCGTTGACGGGGTCCGCTATCATGCGGATCTGAAGAACAAACGAGGCAAACAGCCTCAACAGCAAATGCAGGGTGGTTCCTCCAAACCATCGATAATGGAGTGGGTCCGTGTCAAACGGAATCGCTCAACGCTGGAGGAGCGCATACACAAGCGCCGCGCGTTATCGGCGCAAGCACGGGCCAAAGCTGAAGAAGCCCGTCGCAAGCTGCAGAAGGAGGTGGTCAAAAAGCCGCCACCTACTCGCAAGATTTGGAGGCCAAAGTCTGAAGCGGTTCAGGCTAAGGAGCAAAACCCGCAGCCTCCAAAAGTTCGGACGCCGGCAAGTCAATCCAAACAGCCGGTGATTGCCGCAACTACCCTGGGAGATCCCGCGGGACCATCCCAGAAGAAAAGATCAGTTTTGGAGCGCCTTGGTCCACTTCCGAAGGAACGAGGTAAAGCTCCAATTCAGGAACGCTTGGGGCCAGTGAAGAAGTCCCAACCAATACAGCATGCTGGGGGTCGCCGCAACCTTCAACACTTGGAGCAAACCGCGGCACCCAAGCGCACAACCTTGCGCATTCAAGTGCAAGATTCCGCTGAAGATTCACGTCCACGAAGACGCGTTTCGAGGCGTATAACTCTCGAGAGCCCGAAAAAGACAATTATTCCTCAGAAGAAAACGTTGTCATCTGATGACGACAACGTTATACCTGAGAGATCGTGTCAACACACGATAGGTTGCTCTGACCTCCAAACAGATGAGCTGTACTATCGTGCCGAGGGTACGAACAAATCTAGAAAGAGGAGCCCTCGAAGATTCGGGAATCAATGTCCTTGTTCAAATCTCATTCGGGCGGTATTGTCTGAATGCAATTGTGTTAAGGCAGTCCCCGAAAGAGTATCGGTGTTCGAAAGACTTAGCACCGGAACGCCAAGGCCAAGGCATAAGCGTTTCCAACGAAGGAAAACAAGGGTCGAGGACGGTGAACATTCAAGGGTCACCGCCAACATGACCAGCACAGGAACAGCGGCTCAGGATAACCCCGAGACGATTCCAGAAACATCTCGACCCAGGACTCGTCTTCAATCCGGAGCTATCATTCGCGCGACGTATGGTAGAGTCTGAACAAGAGTACCTTCGGGAGACGAAGAATCAGATGCTGGCTCCGCAGTGGCATCTGATAATACAGTGTCCAGTGAGGGACAGCCTCGTGAGTCGCTCATGATAAGCGCGGAGCAGGTGGCCAAGATGCTTGAAGATGTCATGGCCAAGCAACAAGAAACCTTTATGTTCGAGATGCAAATGGCCATGCAGAACATGAGAGAGATGCATGACCAACAACTTCATGCATTGAGGCACCAACAAAGCGAACCAAGTCAGCCCAACCAGAACAACCTGGAGGAGGAGGGCACAAATGAAGCTCGCAACGCTAATAACCCTCCCATCAATCCAGGGAGTGGTAATGATAATACCAGTGAAGACACAGGTGAAAGCTTAAAAATTAAGAATCTCGAGAACAAAATCAACACATTGATTTCTGCTCAAGAGACTAAAAAGACGGGCATTCCCTGTCCCTACCCAAGAGAGTGGGAATCGATCCCATATCCGGCGAAGTTTAGTCTAATTAACTTCACGCCGTTTAATGGGATGGGTTCACCAACTCAGCATTTGATTTATTTCAAATCGCACTTGGGAGTCATCTCTGGCAATGAGCCTCTGATGGTGCGGTCATTCGTTGGCACTCTTCGCGAAGCTGCCTTCGATTGGTATCGTCGCCTCAAGCCAGGAAGCATAAACAGCTGGGATGACATGGAGTCGAAATTCCTCGCGAATTTCTTCGACGACGACACCGAAATCTCAATCGGGTCGTTGCTTGATGAAAAGCAGAAAGACGGAGAATTAGTCGAGGTCTTCGTCAAAAGGTTCCGGAATAAGGCGATGAATTGTCGGGACCCGATCAGCGAGGAGTTCATTCTCCAGACCTGCCACAACAACCTCTCACTGGATGTTTTGGAAGCAATGGGCACAGCTCCATCCAAGACATGGAAGGACTTGAAGGTCCGAGGCGAGCAAGCTGAGAGATTCCTCAGGAGGAAGAAGGCGGAAAGAGGCCAACCGGCTACAAATCCTCCGAAGCAGAACTTCAATCAGAAGGGAAAAGGTAAAGCTCAGGTTAATGCTGTTGATGCTAATCAAACCTTTCAATTGCAACCTCAGCAACAGCAGCAGCAGCAGCAGCAACGAGCTCCACAGCAATCACAGCCACATTGGCAGCAGCGGTCTCAGAAGCAAAAGTCTTCGGAGCCGAGGTTTCCCAAAGTCTACTCCTTCAAAGATGACGAAGTTCCCGGCATCTTCAAATATCTGTTGGAGAACAACAAAATCCAGCTGCCTGCGATTGTGGATCATGAAGGAGCCACCAAGGTGACAGACCCGAGGTACTGCGCGTATCACAGAGCGGTTCACCACCCTACGAAGTCCTGCTACCACCTCAAGGACAAGATCCAGGCCTTGATCGATGTAGGAGTCATAACTCCAAAACCGGCCAAGAATGTGGGAGCAAATGCAGTGTCCATCAGTTTTGGATCGGTGCCTACAGATTGGTTCGAGCCTAAGCGCGTCACCAAAGTCGGGATGAAGACGGTGAACGACGATCCGCACGGACAGCGCCAAAAGGGACTCGTGCCACACACAGCTCCAAACGGTGAAATTCTCTGGGTGCACCCCGACCTAATTGGAGATGAACAATGGGCTGGATCGTCATCCAAGAAGAAGTCCAAAGGGAAAGGGAAGTCTTGTTATGGAGTCTCTGCTATCCCGGGTGAAGATGATGAAAGGATCACCGCTTTTCCACTCTCCGACGAGGAACAGGAGGTCTTTGCGACCCGAAGTGGGAATCAGTACCACTTCAACTATCCGTCACATAATGAACAAGCAGCTAAGCTAGGGGTGACAAAACAGGGTCCAACCAAGACTATCACAGAGATGGGGGTAATCCCAATTCCCAAACCGGCGGAAGATGTTCGACGACAGCCGGTTGACAAACAGAAGGAAAAGAGGCCCGAGGAGGTACAGAATCCGAAGCAGTCTCGTTTCAGTCGTCCGATTGGAAAAGACAAACCGGAGAGTTCAAAAAACCCTCGCGCCTTCGACATTATGGCTCAGCTAGCCAACATTCCAGCGCGGATAACATTGTACGAGCTGTTGCGGTTATCCAAGGAGACTAGAGAAGCCTTGCAGGAAGCCTTAGCAGATTCAGAAACATTCCTCACCAGGGTCAAACCAGTTCCTGAAGAACTGGATATGCTACCCCAACAGTGCAATGTGGCAGCTAAGAACATTCCCTGCATCACCTTCACCAAAGAGGATATGCAGACGAAGAATTCAAACCACGATCGACCCTTGTACTTTGTTGGCTACATTGGTTCCAGCGAAGTCAACCGGATCCAAGTAGATCCGGGTTCCGCTGTGAGTATTATGCCGCTTCGCCTAATGCACAGCCTGGGCATCCCAATCAGCAAGTTGGCGTCAACAGGCACGGTCATTTACGGATTCAATACCAGCGGGTCAAGGCCTTTGGGTAAAATCCGGATAAAGTGCCAAATGGGCGATTTAAAGACGGAGGTCACGTGCTACGTGATTGATGCTGAGACATCCTATAACTTACTATTGGGTCGGCCTTGGATCCATAGTAACGTTATAGTTCCCTCCACTCTCCATCAGTGTCTGAAATATGTCGACGCAGATGGTAGAGTTAGGACGGTGGTCGCGGATAAGCAACCATTCAAAGGGTATGAGAATTATTTCACAGATTCTCTCCTTTATGGTAATGAATCCGACACGGAACCATCGATCCAAGGCACGGACAGCGGAGAAGAAGCTGATTCCGAAGCCGGATTCGATTACAATGGTGGTTTTGTTTTTAATGACATTGTATCCTTTGTAATCAATCTCGACGACGAACAGTCGTCAGATGGCGGTTGTAACTGGCAACTTGCCGAACCTGAAATAAATAATGGTTTAGAGTACTCCTTGTCTTTTGATGATGTGATAAAGGGATTGTACGATAATCCCGAATTATGTATGCCGCTCCGATCGTCGTATGTAACGAAGAAGCGTCTCCAACACTCTTTCGGAACAACTCAAATTATTCCCGCCAAAATAGGGGGACAAAAAGAAGTGATCTTCGGTAAAGGAGAAAATCTTCCGGTGCCAGATCATTTCCTAAGAGAGGATGAGGATGGTGACAAATCCGGTTTACATTTATCTAAGTACAGTC
Organism: Asparagus kiusianus; assembly: GCA_022839385.1. Lineage (NCBI taxonomy): Eukaryota > Viridiplantae > Streptophyta > Magnoliopsida > Asparagales > Asparagaceae > Asparagus > Asparagus kiusianus. Next base: position 26,854 of record BQKN01049689.1, on the reverse strand, counting down.
CAGAAGCGCGCAAGCTCATGGAAAGACAAGGATATGATTTCACACTCGGAGAAGGTCTATACTTCGATCGAGGTTCCCGTGTCCCAGTCAAAGCGGCATATGTACCAAAGGGTAAACCGGAGGGCTATTATCGTCACAAGAGGGGCTTAGGCTACGTTTCGTCAGATGACGAATGTGGCTGGCAGATCATCGATCAAATTGCTAACAAGGCTAAGGATGGGTATTTGCCAGATTCTTCAGCTGAAGATTCCGACACAAGTTTGGGAGAAGTGTTCAAGGCCTTAATGTCGAACATGACTACGGCTGATCCATCTACAATGGAGGATGACGATCAAATGCAAACGTGGGAGGACCCATGGGTTCATCACCTGAACATGCAATATGGTGATAGGTTCGAACAGAGAGAGCCACCCACCGAAGACGAGGTAGTCCAAATCAATATGGGTGATGAAGACAATCCAAAGCCCATATTCATCAGTGGTAGTCTTCCATCAGATGAAAAGGAGGAATTAATTGCCTTGATCAGAGAATATATCGACGTCTTCGCCTGGAACTACGAAGACATGCCAGGGCTCGATCCCAATGTGGCAATGCACCGCCTCGACATCAAGCCGGATGCCAAACCTGTCAAGCAACAGCAAAGACGGTTTCGCCCGCAGATCATGGAAGCCATCGAGGCTGAAGTTAAAAAGTTGATCGACTCAGGATTTATCCGGGAAGAACAACATCCAGACTGGTTAGCCAATATCGTTCCAGTCATGAAGAAGAATGGCAAAATCAGGATTTGCATCGACTTCAGGAATCTGAACGAAGCATGTCCAAAAGATGATTTTCCTCTCCCAATCACGGACGTCATTATCGACAATACGTGCGGATTCGAAAGAATGTCCTTCATGGACGGCTTTTCGGGGTATAATCAAATCAAGATGCACCCGGATGACGAAAAGCATACGGCATTCAGAACGCCCCTCGGTATTTTCTGCTACACGGTGATGCCATTCGGTCTGAAGAATGCAGGTGCCACATACCAGCGAGCGATGACTAAGATTTTCCAGAAACACCTCAGGAAAACAGTTGAATGCTACGTTGATGATTTGGTGGTGAAAAGCCGCAGCAAAGAAGATCACATCAAGGACTTGAGAACAATGTTTGATCTCATGCGGAGTCATCAATTGAAGATGAATCCCACAAAATCCTTCCTCGGAATGTCCAGCGGAAAATTCCTTGGATTCGTCGTTACCACCAAGGGTATACACATCGACCCAGACAAGGTAAAGGCAATAAATGAATTGCAACCCCCGAAGAACCTAAGGGAACTCAGAGGATTGCAAGGGCGTCTGGCGTATATCCGGAGATTCATTTCAAATCTTTCTGGGAAGTGCCAACCATTTTCGAAGCTAAACAAGAAAGGCGTATCGTTTATTTGGGACGATGCTTGCCAGAAGGCATTCGAAGATATCAAGGCATATCTAATGAATCCACCTGTTCTTGTTGCACCAAAATCAGGTAAACCGTTCTTGATTTATATCAAGGCGATGAACCATTCGATAAGTGCTTTATTAGCACAAGACGATGATAATGGTCACGAACAGACAGTCTATTATCTAAGTCGGACCTTGATAGGCGCCGAGTCTCGATACCCGATGATCGAGAAAGAATGTCTCGCATTGGTGTTTGCGGTACAGAAGATGCGACATTACTTAGTTGGCCAGGCGATTTATGTCATTGCCAATGTTAATCCGGTACGAGTATTCATGACTCAACCAGGTTCGATGAATTGGCGGTTGGCAAAGTGGGCCCTTCTTTTGTCCCAGTATGATCTGCACTTCAAACAGCAGAAGTCGGTCAAAGGACAGACGATCTGTGATCTTTTGGCGGCAAGCCCGACGACAGATACGGTTGAAGTATACGATGACTTGCCAGATGAAACCCACGAGGTTAATACCACGTCACACCAACAAGTATGGCAGTTATACTTTGATGGTGCCTCGAGAGCAATCAATAAAGCAGTAACCCCGGGATGCCCTAAGGTCACTTCTGGAGTTGGAGTTGTCTTAGTTTCCCCAAGGAAGCACGTGATGCCTCGAGCTTATTCGCTGACGAGTCCATGCTCTAACAACGTAGCCGAGTATAACGCACTCCTCATAGGGCTCAGTTTCGCCAAAGAGCTGGGGGTCGAATATCTCGAAGCCTTTGGGGATTCTCAACTAATTGTCAACCAAGTTCGTGGGGAATATGAAGTCAGAAACCCAGATCTGATTCCATACCACCAAGAGGCCGTCAGAGTGGCAGATTCTTTTGAAGAATTTTACATTGAATACATCCCGCGTCTTCAGAACGCTTATGCAGATGCACTGGCAGCACTAGCAGTATCACTCGCGCAACCGCCCGAAACTGAATTGCTAGTCACAGTAAGATCACACCAACTCTGCGTACCCATATTGAAGAGGAGGATGATAAAAACGAGAACGCCAAAGAGGTGAACTTAACCCAAATCGGGTCCGGGTCCCGAGATTGGCGCTTTCCCATTATTGATTACGTCCAATATGGCATTTTACCAGAGGATGTAAAAGAAAAAGAATCTATCCGCTGAAGAGCACCACGGTTCTTTTACAATACCGAGACCCGTACGCTATATCGTCGGGGGTACGATGACTTGCTTCTCCGATGCCTTTCGAATGAAGAAGCAAAAGAAGTTCTTAAGGAAGCACATGAAGGAGAATGCGGTGCGCATCAGCCTGGTCCCAAGCTGTATGATCGAATCAGAAGAATGGGATATTTCTGGCCAACAATGGTTCGTGACGCGATTGAGTACGCTCGAGAATGTCACGCTTGTCAAGTACATGCAAACTATATGCACCAACCACCGGAGCGGTTACACACGTCAACCACGTCCTGGCCATTTGAGACATGGGGTATGGACATTGTCGGTCCTATCTTCCCTCCTTCAGTAAAAGGTGATCGATTCATCCTCGCTATCACCGACTACTTTTCAAAGTGGGCTGAAGCCATTCCGCTTAAAGAAGTAAAGACGAACAACGTCATCAACTTCATCAAGCATCACGTCATATACCGACATGGCGTGCCGAGGCGGATCATTCATGATAACGGTCCGCAATTCATAAGCAACGCCTTCATCCGGTTCTGTGACAAGTTCAAGATCCAAGATGTTTCGTCAACACCTTATTACCCTGCCGCTAACGGATTAGCTGAGGCTTTCAACAAGACGATCATCAAGATCTTATCAAAACTTGTGAAGACCAACAAGCGAGATTGGGACGATAAACTTGGAGAAGCACTCTGGGCTTATCGTACTACCATACGCACACCTACGGGAGCTACTCCATATTCGTTGGTCTACGGATGCGAAGCTGTGCTACCGTTGGAGATTCAAATCCCCTCTCTTCGGATCGCTCTCGCAACAGAGATGACAGCCGAAGAGCAGCATCAGAAGCGTCTCGAGGAACTCGAAAGGCTGGACGAAAAGCGCTTGGAAGCTCAACAACACATCGAGTTCTACCAGGCTAGGATATCCAGGGCTTTTGACAAAAGGGTTCGCCAAAGAAGCTTCAAAGAAGGAGACTTGGTCCTCGCTACGCGCCGACCGATAATCCTCACCTCTAAGAAGAAAGGTAAATTCGAACCTAAGTGGGAAGGACCGTTTGTAATAGACACAGTCTATTCAAACGGTGCTTATCGCTTAATTTCTTTAGAGGGTAACAGGCAATTAATGCCAATAAATGGGAAGTTTTTGAAAAAGTACTATCCCTAGTACATTCAGGACAACTCATTTATCGGGAAGTTCCTCGAAGAATATTACACTTAATATTTTAGAGGATAACCCAATTTTATTTTTTACCACCAAAATCCCTCGCTGATCAATTTCAATTGACAGTGAGTCCACCAAAAAGATTCACTCTCAGTTCGGAGTCCCCTTTCGATGAACGAAAGAACTCCATTTCTTTTCTCTTGGGTTCAACCTTTTTATGGTTGTAACTAAAGTTGAAATTTCTCTTCGATAAACGAAGAACTCGTCTTTCGATCTGATAACCAATCCTATAAAAGGAAAGTTTGTCAGTATCTTCCAGATTCTCGGAGTGGAGATCCCACTTCTAGTTTCCTTCTTGCACTGGAAATAGAATATAAAATTCTTCCTTTCCAGAATCAAGGAATAGAATATAAAATTCTTCCTTCCTTGTTCGGGGAATAGAATATAAAATTCTTCCTTCCCCACACCAACTCCTTTTCCAAAGTTTACCAATTTAGGATTCATCCTAGGTATTTTATCCCGAAACCTAAGCAGGGATAAGTCTGCGCCTAACACGCGCTGCCGGTTTAGTTTTTTTTTCCGATTGAAAAAGACACCAGAGTTCGATTCTGGGGTATTTTATCCTGAAACCTAAGTAAGGATAAGTCCGCGCCTAACACGCGCGGCCGGTTAGTCCTTAACCGTTAAAAAGGACACCCGTCCGCATATTCAACATTGTGGCAGGTTGTTATTAATAACACCGAAATCCATGCCTCACACTCATGGGGAATTTCATCCTGAATCCTAAGAAAGGATATGTCGATGCCTAACACGCGTCGCCGGTTTGATCTTTACCCGTAGAAAAAGATACCAGAGTCTGACTCTGGGGACCTTTATCCCGAAGCCTAAGTAGGGATAAGCCAACGTCTAACACACGTTGCTGGGTAGCCTATTCCCATGACATGGCAAAGTCTACATATTCAAAGTTGTAGCACAAAGTCTAAGGGAGTTCATTCCTTTAGCACAACGTCACATGCGGAACGGATTAAAACAATCCGCACGTAAGCCCGACTCAAACGGTAGTCGGTAAGAGCACATCAAATCCGTTGAAGGCTGAGGATTTGCCAAAAATCCTAAGTCAACGTCTCATACACGTTGCCGTTTAGTCTTTTCACAGGAGAAAGACGAAGTCTACGTATTCAATATCGTAGCACTAAAAGAGTTAACTCTTTTAGCTTAACGTAACGTGTGGAACGGATTTAGACAATCTGCACGCTAGCCCAACTCAAACGGTAGTCGGTAAAGGCTAATCAAATCCGTTAGAGGCTGGGAGTTGGCCAAAAATCCTAAAGCCAACACCTAACACGTGTCGCCGGGTAGCCTATTCCCGTAATAATGGCGAAGTCTATGTATTCGACATCATAGCACGAAGTCTCAGAGAATTCAATCTCTGAGCGCAACGTTACATGCGAGCGGATTTAAACAAATCGCATGCTAGCCCGACTCAAACGGTAGTCGGTAAAGGCATATCAAACCCGTTGATGGCTGAGGGTTTGCCAAAAATCCTATGAGTATTGTGGTCAATCATTTCAAACGGAATGACGAATCATAATAAAGATAAAAAGGAGATTCACTAAAAGAGTCAAAAGTCAAAGTACACAGCAGATAAAATCAAACATCAAGCCCGTGGCTAAAAATCTGCTGACTGAACTTAGACAGCTTATCATCATAAGCTTGAATAAGCTCAGCCCTAATCGACTCCTCAGTGGCGGCCGAAGTCTTCGCAGCAATCTCTTCTGTCTCGGATAGCTTCTGCTTCAAGGACTTCAACTCATCGGACAAAGCCGTACAGGTCTGCTGGTCCTGTGCTTCTGTCATCTGAAGAATGCCAAAAGTCTCCTCTTCTTCGCGGAGTTCTTTTCTAAGCTGATCTATCTTGGTCCCACAAGAAATAATAGAAGAGCGAAGCTCAGCAAGTGAAGATAACCTGGTAGCAAGGCCAGTCTCAACTCGAGCTACTCGGTCTCGCTGCACCTGAACCTCAAAATCATCAAGAAGCTGAGTCTCGCGCAGTGACTGTAAACGAGTATCCAGCTCAGCAGCAATGAAGGAAGAAGCACCGGTATCTCAAAGCTCACGAAACATCTGAAGCTCATGCTCTAGGCAATCGATATCGTCAACTATGGCCTTCGCCAAATCTGGGTATCCTGCTTCCCTTATCAAGTTGATTCTGGAATTAAGTAGAGGTTTAAACTGGTGAAGTGAAAGTCCATCGTGAAAGAGCTTGCCGATCATAGCATTCACAAAGGAGAAGAAGGAACGAACGTCTATGCAGATGACGACCTTGTCAGGATCGTCGTCAGATAACAACTCCTTCACTAAGACATGAAGACGAGAAGAACGCCCTACACAAAAAAGGGAGAATTCCGTCAAAAGTCTTAATAAAAAAAAAGAATAACACTCTTCAATGAGTTAACTTATACCTTCTTCCCCTTGATCCGCTGGGGGTAGTGGAGGTGTAACGGCTGCAGATGTATCAACTGGCGGAGTTGGTCTCGCAGCTGGCTCGACAGGGTCTTTCTCAACAAAAGCTCCTGCCAGATCCAAAACAGAATTCGCAGAGGCGTTACATTATAGTTGCATTAGTCAAAATTGGCTAGTCCTATAATTAACTCAGAAAGAAGCACATACCTTCAAAGGAACCATCCTCAGGGTTTTCAGCGAAGGCGGGCTCAGAAAACATGTCTCCAGGTAGCTGATCCTCAATCTGAGGTGAGCTATATATGTAGCGCATCATAGGAGTGTCCGCAAACAAGCTTCCCTCATCGAAGTCATCGATGGAGAACTCTGACAGAAGAGCATATAAGTGCCAAAAAGAAGTGAAGAGACTATAATTAATGGAAGTAAGTTACCTTTCACGGGTACATTAGCCTCTTCATTTCCAAGATTCATCTCTTGCAAATTATCTGAAGGAGCAAGAGGTAGAGGACAGTTAGAGGGTACACAAATTCATTGGTGTATCATCTAAAGAAATACGTTGTCAGTGTTAGATGTACCTTTATTCACGGAATCGGGTCCTACATTGCCCTCCGCTCCAATGTCAGCAACCCCTGTAGGCCTCTCTACAGGGGGTAGCGGATCAGACTCATCGGGAGATATGGGGATTGGATCAGGACTCATCTCATGCTCCTCACGTGCTCCTATATAGAGAGAGAGAAGTATAAGTCAATGCGCTGAGTAACCAGAGGAATAGTTCTCAGGATAAATGTTACCTCCATCACTGGCAGGATCATCACCAGCTAGGTCCGTATCGGAAGCTCGGGAAGCTGCAGGCAGCTTACGGACTAACCTCTTCCGCCTAGCAGTGGGGATCGAAGGTCTCGCCCGAGGAGGAGGATAGAACTCTTCATCATGATCAGCTGTAGTCCCTGAGACATTGAACTATAGTCAGTTTCAATACTTCTAGAAAATAGAAGGAAAAGATGAATAGCAAACCTCGCTCAGAAGAGTCATCACAATCTTCGGGATCTCCGCCGGAAGCCTCGTCTGTAGAATGGAATGACCTATGGCCTTCTTCATCAAGTCGGCGAGTCTTATTCTGTGTCCTCTGTGATCGAGCCTTCTCCCGAATCCTGCGCGAATCAACCCGAGAAGCTTCCTCGGCCTCTAGCTCCGCAATCGGCTTCACAGGGATAGTCTTGTTGGCTGCTAATAACCACTTGCAGCTCAAGAAGGTGAGATTCAACTGCCGATCAATACTCGGGAGGCTGAACCTAGCACCGGTACAGCCAGTCACGGTCCACAACCATGCACGAAGACCGTCCACCAAACCACTATGGGTCCGAAGCTGCTGGCGAGGATTCCCGATGTAAAGCTGATCGTAGCCAAACTGGCGAGCAAATCGGCAGGGTAGATATGGCTCTATGAAGCACTCATTCTTCACCCGGAAAGTTAGATAGCCGGGCCTGATGTTCACCAGCCAATTAAAACAGCCAATGTCTAAGTGGGTCCGATTCTCTCTCGGCCTCTCATCGTCTATCAAGCACTCGCCGTATCGGCCGGAGAACTGCGGGAAACAAGTAGAGAACGCCCAACATTTGTGGACCTGCAGCTGCTGTCGGACATCAGAAAACCCGCGGCCTTCCCACCTACCATTTTCAAGCAACTGCAGCAGGGGAACAGAGTGATCTGCAGCGTTCGGCACCGACATCATGTCCGGACGGTGGAGGACGAACCAGGCCATCAAATAAGCGTAGGGAAACTCTACCTTAAGCGTGGGAATCTGACCTGGCAAATCGGTCTCCTTCCGTGTGAACGCACTGGAAAGCTGCCGAAGTCCTCGGTGAATGTTAGCCACCATCACCGAAAGAAGTGAGAGTTCCTTCTTATATGCGAGCTGAACTGCTGGGAAAAGTACCTCCAAGGGCAAGGCGTCCCCAGACTGGTATGGAACCACGCACTTCTTCAACCAGATAGCAAGAAAGCCGGCGAGAAGAGTCATCGGCTGAATCGGTGTGGTCGCATGCCATAAAAAAGACCTGAACTTGGTCTTCGCAGGAAAGCCACCCTCAGGACTGCTGGTGGTATAGGAATGAACATCAATCTTCTTCAGTAGATGGTTCACCTCTGAAGGAATGAGTGGGGCCAACTCACAAATATCCTCGCCAGAGCTGCTCTCCAAGTTCTTGAACAAATAGTTCGCGAACTGCTTCAGACTCACAGAGGCCTTCGTCCTCTTGGCTAAAGGCTCAGACTGCGCCAAAGCGATATGGTAATGGCAAGTGAGATCCCATAGAGTCTCGTAACGGTCGGGCATGCGATCCTTCAGCTGACTCAACTCATGACTGGAAGGGAAATACTCCTGGTATAACATCTGCCCCATGGTCAAGCCAGAAATCCTATGCATCTCATGAAGAGTCAAGCCCAACTCCCCCTGACGGGTCAGAAAAGTGTTCGAGTCTGGATTATACAACTCGAACAAAGCACAGAAATGTCTCAAACTGACGGGCAGGCCATACATGGTGGCACGAACGGCGGTATACAAACCGCAAGCGTGCAACTCCTCGCCCCAGCGGCTCAAGACGTATGTCGTCATGCGACTCCACCAAGACTTGTCCGAAGAGTGGACCCAACCATAAATCCTGTGACGAGTCGCAGGCATCTCCCGTCCTAGGGCAGCGAGGCGGTTCCTCAAAGTCGAAGCAGTGGCGAGAAACTCGTTACGCGGTGGTGCATCCAGTCCCAACACTCCGGGATGCAATCCGGTGATGTGACTCCTGCTTGAACCAGGAGCTGCCTGATGGGTGATATAGCCGCAATGTACGCTCTCATGATCCACTGTCAAATGCCACGACATCTCGCGCGTCACGGCCTGACACCTGAGTTCAGTCAACGAGCGATGTCGAGGAATTTCCGGCAAGTATATGAAGCCACCGCCGGTCTTGTGAAGCCACTGCTCAGCGTCAATGAACACGGCTTCTGGGTCATCGATAGAATCACCAAATAGGAAATCGCTCTTCCGGAGAGGCTGGGTAGAGCTAGCATCCTTCACAAAAGGAGCATCTGTGATCAGCTGGCGAATAGCTCGATGACCACCCTCCCTCACCACCTGTGCAACCTCAGTCGACGTGCCCGAAGCAAACTGAGGAGTGGCTGGAATAGGGGAAGGATTGTCAGAGGTCGAGTAATGCTCGCCACGACGCCCATAGATTGCGTGGGCTGAGAACGATCCAGAAGGGTACCCCACTGCAGAATAGACAATTAAACTCGGGTTAGTCTCGGTTATAAAAGGAAATTGAACTCATCTTACAAATAGCTAAGATAGAGTCATTGCCTTATAAAGGGTGAGACGATTTGGCCACATTGTGCAATCATAAGATAGGGTGCATCGAGGATCCCTGCCTTATGAAGCGCAATGCAGCGTCAATTCGCCCCCTTTATTTTGAGATATGGTTTTGACCAAGCAAAACATATCTTTGAAGCGTCGATCCTCACTAAGGAGAATCAAGGCTCTTCCCGATTGCCTCGCCAAGGAGAACAACGTGGGGTAAATAGGGACTAATTTGCAAATTCTCAGAAAAAAGGGGTTAATTTGCAAAATTCCCAAAAATGCCAAAGCGTCGATCCTCACCAAGGAGAATCAAGGCTCTTCCCGATTGTCTCGCCAAGGAGAACAACGTGGGGTAAAAAGGACCAATTTACAAATTTTTAAGAAAAAAGGACTAATTTGTAAATTTCCAAATATTGCCAAAAATGGCTCACCGGCGTAGGAAGGCGGCGCACCATCAGCTGACATGGCAGGGGAACGACCTCTCGAAGAACGCGGCATGACGAGCTGCAAAATAAATTAAAAGAGGTCAGATCTAGAAAAAAAGATCACTTTTTTATCAGATCTACACCCCTAAAAGATTAAATCGAGACGTCAAATCACAACCTCAACCCTCACATATGATCCTACAAATGCATAAATTAAGTTCAGCATGAAAAAGATCATAATTGTGGGAGATTTACCTGAAGAAAGGCTAGAGATCCAACAAAAATGAGACCTTTTTGGAAACTCTCAGCACGCGCTCGAGGGGCCTGAAAGAAATTCTAAAAAAATTGGATTTTTGAGGGATTTTTCAGTCCAAGATCAAAAGGAAGCCTAGATCCAGGACAACTATCAAAGTTTCGAGGAGAAAAGACGCTCGACGGAAGAAAAAATCAAGAGGAGAAGGAGAGGGGTTCGGCCGGCCCTAGAAAGAGGAAAAGAAAAGAAAGAAAAAGAAAAAAAACCCTCTCTTATATAGTGAACCAGCCTTGAACCAGACCGGACCAGGGTGAACCAGACCGGACCAATCCAGATCAGTCCAAACAGGGTTGAATCGAGTATCGAAACGACTCCGAATCAATTGAGAGTCTCATCCTTGATTTATTCCTATCTCTCCCACACATTCGGAAAGAGCGGAAGAAATTTTTTTCGAGCCAAATTACTGCCTTTTTTGGCTCATTTTCAAGCCGGTTCAGCTCATTTTGAATACGGAAATACTCCAATAAGGTATACGAGTATAAACTATTCCCTATTTTTATTGAGAAGTTCCTGGAGAATATTCTTCTAAAAATATTATTAAGGATAACTCAATAATACGACGCCGGACAACGCGTCTCAAAAGAAGACTCGACGCCGACAATCGAACGAAAGTTGCACGTTGAACCAACCAACAAAAGCTAATGATTGGAAAACTAGGAATCGACTTCAAGTTCAAATTCCGACGACGGTCAGACAATAAATGCAGCACCGAAATCCTCACAGGCGTTCTACAAAGCACTGAATGACCTGGTGGAATCGAAGGAAGCCAGAACAGAAGCCATTCCAAGGTCCCGTTATACCGACTCAAGGTTGGGACGATCACATCCAAAGTATTCCAGCCTCTTCTATAAAAGAACGAGACTGAAACACTTTGGAGGGGGTATCTGTAGGCGTATAAAATTGCCTATAGGTCCCTTAGCTTAGCTCAGCACGATGATTCGACAAAACAACAGACATTCGAGTGACGAGGCGACGAGGCACACAAACAACGGAATACGTTCGCGTGCGGGACCAAACCAACGGTTCGGAAAGTTAACGAGTCGTCCAACAACAAAACGGACTTGAACTCAAACACCGAAGCGGAGCCACTGCCAAATGAAGATTCGGGGAATCGAATCAAGACCTGAACAAATCAACGAAAGGTCGAGGCGACAAGGCACACGAACAATGGAACACGTACGCACGTGGAATCGAACCAACGTTTCGAGGAATCACCGAGTCATCTAAACAAGAGCGAACTCGGTGATATAACGATCGAATCGGGACCAATCCCGGACTCGAACTCAGAAGCGGATTAACTGCCATATCTGGAATCGAGTCGACGAATCGATTCCAAACCAAGTCAACCACAAACCGAATCACATCCGAACAACGGAGAACCGGAAACACCGGAAAACGACGAAACCAGCGCACCTGGGGGAACTCGGCCCGAACCGAACCACCCTAAGGTGGCTCGGCCCAAGCCGAGCCACCCTAGGGTGGCTCGGTGGCCGAGCCACCCCTGGGTGGCTCGGCTATGGCCGAGCCACCCAGAGGTGGCTAGGCACAGTTCTGTGCCAAAGGCACAGTTTTGAGTGCCTATAAATAGGCCTGGCACTCGTTCATTTGAGAGGACTTTTTTCTAAAACTTCTGAAGAGCCAAAACTCTGCCGGATTGCGACCTCAACTCGGATTGTGAAGGCTTGAAGACTTGGACAACCAGATCTACGTGATACTACTCCGGATCTAAGCTTGGCTCTTAGATCCCGAGATTAGAGCGAGCGTTTCCTTGGTGAAACGATCCCTCTCGGCTACTATCTCCTTGGTGGGATAGTACCCGTTATACCACGTAGATCTGTTCAGATCGAGATTGCGCGGTGGTCCACGGTACTCAACCCCGGCACAGGCGAAGAACCCCACAAAGCGAGGGACCGTAAAACAGGAAACTCGTGATTTGTTCAAGGAAAGTTGTAATCTTTATTTCTTTATTTTGATTTTGTTGTAAGCCGGATCTTATAAAAAGACCGGATCTCTTTGTAAACGCATAAAGTTGTTGTCAAAGTTGTAACAAAATCATCAATGAAGAATAACGCAATTTCCCGCTCGAACAATCTGGCGACCACAGTGGGAGCCACCAGCTTCGCTGCCGAAGCTGGAGTGTCGCAGCCGCGGATCTCGATCCCGGTCGTGGAGGAGGTCGAGTACGAATTCGACCAGCAGAAGTACGAGGAGTACGTGTCCTCGTCCGGATCTGCCTCCTCCCCCAAGTCCAGGAAGTTCCAGAAGTTCTCCTCCAGGAGAAAAGTCCGTTGGTGTGATGAAGCTGAAGCCACCAACGACGACCTCACCCCAACCGACGCCGAAGCTACGTTAGGTGAGGCCCTACCGACCTCAAAGAAGGTCAAATCCGCCATTGAAGGCGTGGTGACTCTCTCCAAGAGAGCCCGCCAGAAGCAGCGTTAACGCCTCGCGAAGCAATTCGCCAAGGCCATGGAGTCCGTTGACGGGGTCCGCTATCATGCGGATCTGAAGAACAAACGAGGCAAACAGCCTCAACAGCAAATGCAGGGTGGTTCCTCCAAACCATCGATAATGGAGTGGGTCCGTGTCAAACGGAATCGCTCAACGCTGGAGGAGCGCATACACAAGCGCCGCGCGTTATCGGCGCAAGCACGGGCCAAAGCTGAAGAAGCCCGTCGCAAGCTGCAGAAGGAGGTGGTCAAAAAGCCGCCACCTACTCGCAAGATTTGGAGGCCAAAGTCTGAAGCGGTTCAGGCTAAGGAGCAAAACCCGCAGCCTCCAAAAGTTCGGACGCCGGCAAGTCAATCCAAACAGCCGGTGATTGCCGCAACTACCCTGGGAGATCCCGCGGGACCATCCCAGAAGAAAAGATCAGTTTTGGAGCGCCTTGGTCCACTTCCGAAGGAACGAGGTAAAGCTCCAATTCAGGAACGCTTGGGGCCAGTGAAGAAGTCCCAACCAATACAGCATGCTGGGGGTCGCCGCAACCTTCAACACTTGGAGCAAACCGCGGCACCCAAGCGCACAACCTTGCGCATTCAAGTGCAAGATTCCGCTGAAGATTCACGTCCACGAAGACGCGTTTCGAGGCGTATAACTCTCGAGAGCCCGAAAAAGACAATTATTCCTCAGAAGAAAACGTTGTCATCTGATGACGACAACGTTATACCTGAGAGATCGTGTCAACACACGATAGGTTGCTCTGACCTCCAAACAGATGAGCTGTACTATCGTGCCGAGGGTACGAACAAATCTAGAAAGAGGAGCCCTCGAAGATTCGGGAATCAATGTCCTTGTTCAAATCTCATTCGGGCGGTATTGTCTGAATGCAATTGTGTTAAGGCAGTCCCCGAAAGAGTATCGGTGTTCGAAAGACTTAGCACCGGAACGCCAAGGCCAAGGCATAAGCGTTTCCAACGAAGGAAAACAAGGGTCGAGGACGGTGAACATTCAAGGGTCACCGCCAACATGACCAGCACAGGAACAGCGGCTCAGGATAACCCCGAGACGATTCCAGAAACATCTCGACCCAGGACTCGTCTTCAATCCGGAGCTATCATTCGCGCGACGTATGGTAGAGTCTGAACAAGAGTACCTTCGGGAGACGAAGAATCAGATGCTGGCTCCGCAGTGGCATCTGATAATACAGTGTCCAGTGAGGGACAGCCTCGTGAGTCGCTCATGATAAGCGCGGAGCAGGTGGCCAAGATGCTTGAAGATGTCATGGCCAAGCAACAAGAAACCTTTATGTTCGAGATGCAAATGGCCATGCAGAACATGAGAGAGATGCATGACCAACAACTTCATGCATTGAGGCACCAACAAAGCGAACCAAGTCAGCCCAACCAGAACAACCTGGAGGAGGAGGGCACAAATGAAGCTCGCAACGCTAATAACCCTCCCATCAATCCAGGGAGTGGTAATGATAATACCAGTGAAGACACAGGTGAAAGCTTAAAAATTAAGAATCTCGAGAACAAAATCAACACATTGATTTCTGCTCAAGAGACTAAAAAGACGGGCATTCCCTGTCCCTACCCAAGAGAGTGGGAATCGATCCCATATCCGGCGAAGTTTAGTCTAATTAACTTCACGCCGTTTAATGGGATGGGTTCACCAACTCAGCATTTGATTTATTTCAAATCGCACTTGGGAGTCATCTCTGGCAATGAGCCTCTGATGGTGCGGTCATTCGTTGGCACTCTTCGCGAAGCTGCCTTCGATTGGTATCGTCGCCTCAAGCCAGGAAGCATAAACAGCTGGGATGACATGGAGTCGAAATTCCTCGCGAATTTCTTCGACGACGACACCGAAATCTCAATCGGGTCGTTGCTTGATGAAAAGCAGAAAGACGGAGAATTAGTCGAGGTCTTCGTCAAAAGGTTCCGGAATAAGGCGATGAATTGTCGGGACCCGATCAGCGAGGAGTTCATTCTCCAGACCTGCCACAACAACCTCTCACTGGATGTTTTGGAAGCAATGGGCACAGCTCCATCCAAGACATGGAAGGACTTGAAGGTCCGAGGCGAGCAAGCTGAGAGATTCCTCAGGAGGAAGAAGGCGGAAAGAGGCCAACCGGCTACAAATCCTCCGAAGCAGAACTTCAATCAGAAGGGAAAAGGTAAAGCTCAGGTTAATGCTGTTGATGCTAATCAAACCTTTCAATTGCAACCTCAGCAACAGCAGCAGCAGCAGCAGCAACGAGCTCCACAGCAATCACAGCCACATTGGCAGCAGCGGTCTCAGAAGCAAAAGTCTTCGGAGCCGAGGTTTCCCAAAGTCTACTCCTTCAAAGATGACGAAGTTCCCGGCATCTTCAAATATCTGTTGGAGAACAACAAAATCCAGCTGCCTGCGATTGTGGATCATGAAGGAGCCACCAAGGTGACAGACCCGAGGTACTGCGCGTATCACAGAGCGGTTCACCACCCTACGAAGTCCTGCTACCACCTCAAGGACAAGATCCAGGCCTTGATCGATGTAGGAGTCATAACTCCAAAACCGGCCAAGAATGTGGGAGCAAATGCAGTGTCCATCAGTTTTGGATCGGTGCCTACAGATTGGTTCGAGCCTAAGCGCGTCACCAAAGTCGGGATGAAGACGGTGAACGACGATCCGCACGGACAGCGCCAAAAGGGACTCGTGCCACACACAGCTCCAAACGGTGAAATTCTCTGGGTGCACCCCGACCTAATTGGAGATGAACAATGGGCTGGATCGTCATCCAAGAAGAAGTCCAAAGGGAAAGGGAAGTCTTGTTATGGAGTCTCTGCTATCCCGGGTGAAGATGATGAAAGGATCACCGCTTTTCCACTCTCCGACGAGGAACAGGAGGTCTTTGCGACCCGAAGTGGGAATCAGTACCACTTCAACTATCCGTCACATAATGAACAAGCAGCTAAGCTAGGGGTGACAAAACAGGGTCCAACCAAGACTATCACAGAGATGGGGGTAATCCCAATTCCCAAACCGGCGGAAGATGTTCGACGACAGCCGGTTGACAAACAGAAGGAAAAGAGGCCCGAGGAGGTACAGAATCCGAAGCAGTCTCGTTTCAGTCGTCCGATTGGAAAAGACAAACCGGAGAGTTCAAAAAACCCTCGCGCCTTCGACATTATGGCTCAGCTAGCCAACATTCCAGCGCGGATAACATTGTACGAGCTGTTGCGGTTATCCAAGGAGACTAGAGAAGCCTTGCAGGAAGCCTTAGCAGATTCAGAAACATTCCTCACCAGGGTCAAACCAGTTCCTGAAGAACTGGATATGCTACCCCAACAGTGCAATGTGGCAGCTAAGAACATTCCCTGCATCACCTTCACCAAAGAGGATATGCAGACGAAGAATTCAAACCACGATCGACCCTTGTACTTTGTTGGCTACATTGGTTCCAGCGAAGTCAACCGGATCCAAGTAGATCCGGGTTCCGCTGTGAGTATTATGCCGCTTCGCCTAATGCACAGCCTGGGCATCCCAATCAGCAAGTTGGCGTCAACAGGCACGGTCATTTACGGATTCAATACCAGCGGGTCAAGGCCTTTGGGTAAAATCCGGATAAAGTGCCAAATGGGCGATTTAAAGACGGAGGTCACGTGCTACGTGATTGATGCTGAGACATCCTATAACTTACTATTGGGTCGGCCTTGGATCCATAGTAACGTTATAGTTCCCTCCACTCTCCATCAGTGTCTGAAATATGTCGACGCAGATGGTAGAGTTAGGACGGTGGTCGCGGATAAGCAACCATTCAAAGGGTATGAGAATTATTTCACAGATTCTCTCCTTTATGGTAATGAATCCGACACGGAACCATCGATCCAAGGCACGGACAGCGGAGAAGAAGCTGATTCCGAAGCCGGATTCGATTACAATGGTGGTTTTGTTTTTAATGACATTGTATCCTTTGTAATCAATCTCGACGACGAACAGTCGTCAGATGGCGGTTGTAACTGGCAACTTGCCGAACCTGAAATAAATAATGGTTTAGAGTACTCCTTGTCTTTTGATGATGTGATAAAGGGATTGTACGATAATCCCGAATTATGTATGCCGCTCCGATCGTCGTATGTAACGAAGAAGCGTCTCCAACACTCTTTCGGAACAACTCAAATTATTCCCGCCAAAATAGGGGGACAAAAAGAAGTGATCTTCGGTAAAGGAGAAAATCTTCCGGTGCCAGATCATTTCCTAAGAGAGGATGAGGATGGTGACAAATCCGGTTTACATTTATCTAAGTACAGTCCAGAAGCGCGCAAGCTCATGGAAAGACAAGGATATGATTTCACACTCGGAGAAGGTCTATACTTCGATCGAGGTTCCCGTGTCCCAGTCAAAGCGGCATATGTACCAAAGGGTAAACCGGAGGGCTATTATCGTCACAAGAGGGGCTTAGGCTACGTTTCGTCAGATGACGAATGTGGCTGGCAGATCATCGATCAAATTGCTAACAAGGCTAAGGATGGGTATTTGCCAGATTCTTCAGCTGAAGATTCCGACACAAGTTTGGGAGAAGTGTTCAAGGCCTTAATGTCGAACATGACTACGGCTGATCCATCTACAATGGAGGATGACGATCAAATGCAAACGTGGGAGGACCCATGGGTTCATCACCTGAACATGCAATATGGTGATAGGTTCGAACAGAGAGAGCCACCCACCGAAGACGAGGTAGTCCAAATCAATATGGGTGATGAAGACAATCCAAAGCCCATATTCATCAGTGGTAGTCTTCCATCAGATGAAAAGGAGGAATTAATTGCCTTGATCAGAGAATATATCGACGTCTTCGCCTGGAACTACGAAGACATGCCAGGGCTCGATCCCAATGTGGCAATGCACCGCCTCGACATCAAGCCGGATGCCAAACCTGTCAAGCAACAGCAAAGACGGTTTCGCCCGCAGATCATGGAAGCCATCGAGGCTGAAGTTAAAAAGTTGATCGACTCAGGATTTATCCGGGAAGAACAACATCCAGACTGGTTAGCCAATATCGTTCCAGTCATGAAGAAGAATGGCAAAATCAGGATTTGCATCGACTTCAGGAATCTGAACGAAGCATGTCCAAAAGATGATTTTCCTCTCCCAATCACGGACGTCATTATCGACAATACGTGCGGATTCGAAAGAATGTCCTTCATGGACGGCTTTTCGGGGTATAATCAAATCAAGATGCACCCGGATGACGAAAAGCATACGGCATTCAGAACGCCCCTCGGTATTTTCTGCTACACGGTGATGCCATTCGGTCTGAAGAATGCAGGTGCCACATACCAGCGAGCGATGACTAAGATTTTCCAGAAACACCTCAGGAAAACAGTTGAATGCTACGTTGATGATTTGGTGGTGAAAAGCCGCAGCAAAGAAGATCACATCAAGGACTTGAGAACAATGTTTGATCTCATGCGGAGTCATCAATTGAAGATGAATCCCACAAAATCCTTCCTCGGAATGTCCAGCGGAAAATTCCTTGGATTCGTCGTTACCACCAAGGGTATACACATCGACCCAGACAAGGTAAAGGCAATAAATGAATTGCAACCCCCGAAGAACCTAAGGGAACTCAGAGGATTGCAAGGGCGTCTGGCGTATATCCGGAGATTCATTTCAAATCTTTCTGGGAAGTGCCAACCATTTTCGAAGCTAAACAAGAAAGGCGTATCGTTTATTTGGGACGATGCTTGCCAGAAGGCATTCGAAGATATCAAGGCATATCTAATGAATCCACCTGTTCTTGTTGCACCAAAATCAGGTAAACCGTTCTTGATTTATATCAAGGCGATGAACCATTCGATAAGTGCTTTATTAGCACAAGACGATGATAATGGTCACGAACAGACAGTCTATTATCTAAGTCGGACCTTGATAGGCGCCGAGTCTCGATACCCGATGATCGAGAAAGAATGTCTCGCATTGGTGTTTGCGGTACAGAAGATGCGACATTACTTAGTTGGCCAGGCGATTTATGTCATTGCCAATGTTAATCCGGTACGAGTATTCATGACTCAACCAGGTTCGATGAATTGGCGGTTGGCAAAGTGGGCCCTTCTTTTGTCCCAGTATGATCTGCACTTCAAACAGCAGAAGTCGGTCAAAGGACAGACGATCTGTGATCTTTTGGCGGCAAGCCCGACGACAGATACGGTTGAAGTATACGATGACTTGCCAGATGAAACCCACGAGGTTAATACCACGTCACACCAACAAGTATGGCAGTTATACTTTGATGGTGCCTCGAGAGCAATCAATAAAGCAGTAACCCCGGGATGCCCTAAGGTCACTTCTGGAGTTGGAGTTGTCTTAGTTTCCCCAAGGAAGCACGTGATGCCTCGAGCTTATTCGCTGACGAGTCCATGCTCTAACAACGTAGCCGAGTATAACGCACTCCTCATAGGGCTCAGTTTCGCCAAAGAGCTGGGGGTCGAATATCTCGAAGCCTTTGGGGATTCTCAACTAATTGTCAACCAAGTTCGTGGGGAATATGAAGTCAGAAACCCAGATCTGATTCCATACCACCAAGAGGCCGTCAGAGTGGCAGATTCTTTTGAAGAATTTTACATTGAATACATCCCGCGTCTTCAGAACGCTTATGCAGATGCACTGGCAGCACTAGCAGTATCACTCGCGCAACCGCCCGAAACTGAATTGCTAGTCACAGTAAGATCACACCAACTCTGCGTACCCATATTGAAGAGGAGGATGATAAAAACGAGAACGCCAAAGAGGTGAACTTAACCCAAATCGGGTCCGGGTCCCGAGATTGGCGCTTTCCCATTATTGATTACGTCCAATATGGCATTTTACCAGAGGATGTAAAAGAAAAAGAATCTATCCGCTGAAGAGCACCACGGTTCTTTTACAATACCGAGACCCGTACGCTATATCGTCGGGGGTACGATGACTTGCTTCTCCGATGCCTTTCGAATGAAGAAGCAAAAGAAGTTCTTAAGGAAGCACATGAAGGAGAATGCGGTGCGCATCAGCCTGGTCCCAAGCTGTATGATCGAATCAGAAGAATGGGATATTTCTGGCCAACAATGGTTCGTGACGCGATTGAGTACGCTCGAGAATGTCACGCTTGTCAAGTACATGCAAACTATATGCACCAACCACCGGAGCGGTTACACACGTCAACCACGTCCTGGCCATTTGAGACATGGGGTATGGACATTGTCGGTCCTATCTTCCCTCCTTCAGTAAAAGGTGATCGATTCATCCTCGCTATCACCGACTACTTTTCAAAGTGGGCTGAAGCCATTCCGCTTAAAGAAGTAAAGACGAACAACGTCATCAACTTCATCAAGCATCACGTCATATACCGACATGGCGTGCCGAGGCGGATCATTCATGATAACGGTCCGCAATTCATAAGCAACGCCTTCATCCGGTTCTGTGACAAGTTCAAGATCCAAGATGTTTCGTCAACACCTTATTACCCTGCCGCTAACGGATTAGCTGAGGCTTTCAACAAGACGATCATCAAGATCTTATCAAAACTTGTGAAGACCAACAAGCGAGATTGGGACGATAAACTTGGAGAAGCACTCTGGGCTTATCGTACTACCATACGCACACCTACGGGAGCTACTCCATATTCGTTGGTCTACGGATGCGAAGCTGTGCTACCGTTGGAGATTCAAATCCCCTCTCTTCGGATCGCTCTCGCAACAGAGATGACAGCCGAAGAGCAGCATCAGAAGCGTCTCGAGGAACTCGAAAGGCTGGACGAAAAGCGCTTGGAAGCTCAACAACACATCGAGTTCTACCAGGCTAGGATATCCAGGGCTTTTGACAAAAGGGTTCGCCAAAGAAGCTTCAAAGAAGGAGACTTGGTCCTCGCTACGCGCCGACCGATAATCCTCACCTCTAAGAAGAAAGGTAAATTCGAACCTAAGTGGGAAGGACCGTTTGTAATAGACACAGTCTATTCAAACGGTGCTTATCGCTTAATTTCTTTAGAGGGTAACAGGCAATTAATGCCAATAAATGGGAAGTTTTTGAAAAAGTACTATCCCTAGTACATTCAGGACAACTCATTTATCGGGAAGTTCCTCGAAGAATATTACACTTAATATTTTAGAGGATAACCCAATTTTATTTTTTACCACCAAAATCCCTCGCTGATCAATTTCAATTGACAGTGAGTCCACCAAAAAGATTCACTCTCAGTTCGGAGTCCCCTTTCGATGAACGAAAGAACTCCATTTCTTTTCTCTTGGGTTCAACCTTTTTATGGTTGTAACTAAAGTTGAAATTTCTCTTCGATAAACGAAGAACTCGTCTTTCGATCTGATAACCAATCCTATAAAAGGAAAGTTTGTCAGTATCTTCCAGATTCTCGGAGTGGAGATCCCACTTCTAGTTTCCTTCTTGCACTGGAAATAGAATATAAAATTCTTCCTTTCCAGAATCAAGGAATAGAATATAAAATTCTTCCTTCCTTGTTCGGGGAATAGAATATAAAATTCTTCCTTCCCCACACCAACTCCTTTTCCAAAGTTTACCAATTTAGGATTCATCCTAGGTATTTTATCCCGAAACCTAAGCAGGGATAAGTCTGCGCCTAACACGCGCTGCCGGTTTAGTTTTTTTTTCCGATTGAAAAAGACACCAGAGTTCGATTCTGGGGTATTTTATCCTGAAACCTAAGTAAGGATAAGTCCGCGCCTAACACGCGCGGCCGGTTAGTCCTTAACCGTTAAAAAGGACACCCGTCCGCATATTCAACATTGTGGCAGGTTGTTATTAATAACACCGAAATCCATGCCTCACACTCATGGGGAATTTCATCCTGAATCCTAAGAAAGGATATGTCGATGCCTAACACGCGTCGCCGGTTTGATCTTTACCCGTAGAAAAAGATACCAGAGTCTGACTCTGGGGACCTTTATCCCGAAGCCTAAGTAGGGATAAGCCAACGTCTAACACACGTTGCTGGGTAGCCTATTCCCATGACATGGCAAAGTCTACATATTCAAAGTTGTAGCACAAAGTCTAAGGGAGTTCATTCCTTTAGCACAACGTCACATGCGGAACGGATTAAAACAATCCGCACGTAAGCCCGACTCAAACGGTAGTCGGTAAGAGCACATCAAATCCGTTGAAGGCTGAGGATTTGCCAAAAATCCTAAGTCAACGTCTCATACACGTTGCCGTTTAGTCTTTTCACAGGAGAAAGACGAAGTCTACGTATTCAATATCGTAGCACTAAAAGAGTTAACTCTTTTAGCTTAACGTAACGTGTGGAACGGATTTAGACAATCTGCACGCTAGCCCAACTCAAACGGTAGTCGGTAAAGGCTAATCAAATCCGTTAGAGGCTGGGAGTTGGCCAAAAATCCTAAAGCCAACACCTAACACGTGTCGCCGGGTAGCCTATTCCCGTAATAATGGCGAAGTCTATGTATTCGACATCATAGCACGAAGTCTCAGAGAATTCAATCTCTGAGCGCAACGTTACATGCGAGCGGATTTAAACAAATCGCATGCTAGCCCGACTCAAACGGTAGTCGGTAAAGGCATATCAAACCCGTTGATGGCTGAGGGTTTGCCAAAAATCCTATGAGTATTGTGGTCAATCATTTCAAACGGAATGACGAATCATAATAAAGATAAAAAGGAGATTCACTAAAAGAGTCAAAAGTCAAAGTACACAGCAGATAAAATCAAACATCAAGCCCGTGGCTAAAAATCTGCTGACTGAACTTAGACAGCTTATCATCATAAGCTTGAATAAGCTCAGCCCTAATCGACTCCTCAGTGGCGGCCGAAGTCTTCGCAGCAATCTCTTCTGTCTCGGATAGCTTCTGCTTCAAGGACTTCAACTCATCGGACAAAGCCGTACAGGTCTGCTGGTCCTGTGCTTCTGTCATCTGAAGAATGCCAAAAGTCTCCTCTTCTTCGCGGAGTTCTTTTCTAAGCTGATCTATCTTGGTCCCACAAGAAATAATAGAAGAGCGAAGCTCAGCAAGTGAAGATAACCTGGTAGCAAGGCCAGTCTCAACTCGAGCTACTCGGTCTCGCTGCACCTGAACCTCAAAATCATCAAGAAGCTGAGTCTCGCGCAGTGACTGTAAACGAGTATCCAGCTCAGCAGCAATGAAGGAAGAAGCACCGGTATCTCAAAGCTCACGAAACATCTGAAGCTCATGCTCTAGGCAATCGATATCGTCAACTATGGCCTTCGCCAAATCTGGGTATCCTGCTTCCCTTATCAAGTTGATTCTGGAATTAAGTAGAGGTTTAAACTGGTGAAGTGAAAGTCCATCGTGAAAGAGCTTGCCGATCATAGCATTCACAAAGGAGAAGAAGGAACGAACGTCTATGCAGATGACGACCTTGTCAGGATCGTCGTCAGATAACAACTCCTTCACTAAGACATGAAGACGAGAAGAACGCCCTACACAAAAAAGGGAGAATTCCGTCAAAAGTCTTAATAAAAAAAAAGAATAACACTCTTCAATGAGTTAACTTATACCTTCTTCCCCTTGATCCGCTGGGGGTAGTGGAGGTGTAACGGCTGCAGATGTATCAACTGGCGGAGTTGGTCTCGCAGCTGGCTCGACAGGGTCTTTCTCAACAAAAGCTCCTGCCAGATCCAAAACAGAATTCGCAGAGGCGTTACATTATAGTTGCATTAGTCAAAATTGGCTAGTCCTATAATTAACTCAGAAAGAAGCACATACCTTCAAAGGAACCATCCTCAGGGTTTTCAGCGAAGGCGGGCTCAGAAAACATGTCTCCAGGTAGCTGATCCTCAATCTGAGGTGAGCTATATATGTAGCGCATCATAGGAGTGTCCGCAAACAAGCTTCCCTCATCGAAGTCATCGATGGAGAACTCTGACAGAAGAGCATATAAGTGCCAAAAAGAAGTGAAGAGACTATAATTAATGGAAGTAAGTTACCTTTCACGGGTACATTAGCCTCTTCATTTCCAAGATTCATCTCTTGCAAATTATCTGAAGGAGCAAGAGGTAGAGGACAGTTAGAGGGTACACAAATTCATTGGTGTATCATCTAAAGAAATACGTTGTCAGTGTTAGATGTACCTTTATTCACGGAATCGGGTCCTACATTGCCCTCCGCTCCAATGTCAGCAACCCCTGTAGGCCTCTCTACAGGGGGTAGCGGATCAGACTCATCGGGAGATATGGGGATTGGATCAGGACTCATCTCATGCTCCTCACGTGCTCCTATATAGAGAGAGAGAAGTATAAGTCAATGCGCTGAGTAACCAGAGGAATAGTTCTCAGGATAAATGTTACCTCCATCACTGGCAGGATCATCACCAGCTAGGTCCGTATCGGAAGCTCGGGAAGCTGCAGGCAGCTTACGGACTAACCTCTTCCGCCTAGCAGTGGGGATCGAAGGTCTCGCCCGAGGAGGAGGATAGAACTCTTCATCATGATCAGCTGTAGTCCCTGAGACATTGAACTATAGTCAGTTTCAATACTTCTAGAAAATAGAAGGAAAAGATGAATAGCAAACCTCGCTCAGAAGAGTCATCACAATCTTCGGGATCTCCGCCGGAAGCCTCGTCTGTAGAATGGAATGACCTATGGCCTTCTTCATCAAGTCGGCGAGTCTTATTCTGTGTCCTCTGTGATCGAGCCTTCTCCCGAATCCTGCGCGAATCAACCCGAGAAGCTTCCTCGGCCTCTAGCTCCGCAATCGGCTTCACAGGGATAGTCTTGTTGGCTGCTAATAACCACTTGCAGCTCAAGAAGGTGAGATTCAACTGCCGATCAATACTCGGGAGGCTGAACCTAGCACCGGTACAGCCAGTCACGGTCCACAACCATGCACGAAGACCGTCCACCAAACCACTATGGGTCCGAAGCTGCTGGCGAGGATTCCCGATGTAAAGCTGATCGTAGCCAAACTGGCGAGCAAATCGGCAGGGTAGATATGGCTCTATGAAGCACTCATTCTTCACCCGGAAAGTTAGATAGCCGGGCCTGATGTTCACCAGCCAATTAAAACAGCCAATGTCTAAGTGGGTCCGATTCTCTCTCGGCCTCTCATCGTCTATCAAGCACTCGCCGTATCGGCCGGAGAACTGCGGGAAACAAGTAGAGAACGCCCAACATTTGTGGACCTGCAGCTGCTGTCGGACATCAGAAAACCCGCGGCCTTCCCACCTACCATTTTCAAGCAACTGCAGCAGGGGAACAGAGTGATCTGCAGCGTTCGGCACCGACATCATGTCCGGACGGTGGAGGACGAACCAGGCCATCAAATAAGCGTAGGGAAACTCTACCTTAAGCGTGGGAATCTGACCTGGCAAATCGGTCTCCTTCCGTGTGAACGCACTGGAAAGCTGCCGAAGTCCTCGGTGAATGTTAGCCACCATCACCGAAAGAAGTGAGAGTTCCTTCTTATATGCGAGCTGAACTGCTGGGAAAAGTACCTCCAAGGGCAAGGCGTCCCCAGACTGGTATGGAACCACGCACTTCTTCAACCAGATAGCAAGAAAGCCGGCGAGAAGAGTCATCGGCTGAATCGGTGTGGTCGCATGCCATAAAAAAGACCTGAACTTGGTCTTCGCAGGAAAGCCACCCTCAGGACTGCTGGTGGTATAGGAATGAACATCAATCTTCTTCAGTAGATGGTTCACCTCTGAAGGAATGAGTGGGGCCAACTCACAAATATCCTCGCCAGAGCTGCTCTCCAAGTTCTTGAACAAATAGTTCGCGAACTGCTTCAGACTCACAGAGGCCTTCGTCCTCTTGGCTAAAGGCTCAGACTGCGCCAAAGCGATATGGTAATGGCAAGTGAGATCCCATAGAGTCTCGTAACGGTCGGGCATGCGATCCTTCAGCTGACTCAACTCATGACTGGAAGGGAAATACTCCTGGTATAACATCTGCCCCATGGTCAAGCCAGAAATCCTATGCATCTCATGAAGAGTCAAGCCCAACTCCCCCTGACGGGTCAGAAAAGTGTTCGAGTCTGGATTATACAACTCGAACAAAGCACAGAAATGTCTCAAACTGACGGGCAGGCCATACATGGTGGCACGAACGGCGGTATACAAACCGCAAGCGTGCAACTCCTCGCCCCAGCGGCTCAAGACGTATGTCGTCATGCGACTCCACCAAGACTTGTCCGAAGAGTGGACCCAACCATAAATCCTGTGACGAGTCGCAGGCATCTCCCGTCCTAGGGCAGCGAGGCGGTTCCTCAAAGTCGAAGCAGTGGCGAGAAACTCGTTACGCGGTGGTGCATCCAGTCCCAACACTCCGGGATGCAATCCGGTGATGTGACTCCTGCTTGAACCAGGAGCTGCCTGATGGGTGATATAGCCGCAATGTACGCTCTCATGATCCACTGTCAAATGCCACGACATCTCGCGCGTCACGGCCTGACACCTGAGTTCAGTCAACGAGCGATGTCGAGGAATTTCCGGCAAGTATATGAAGCCACCGCCGGTCTTGTGAAGCCACTGCTCAGCGTCAATGAACACGGCTTCTGGGTCATCGATAGAATCACCAAATAGGAAATCGCTCTTCCGGAGAGGCTGGGTAGAGCTAGCATCCTTCACAAAAGGAGCATCTGTGATCAGCTGGCGAATAGCTCGATGACCACCCTCCCTCACCACCTGTGCAACCTCAGTCGACGTGCCCGAAGCA
The DNA here is from genome assembly GCA_022839385.1 of Asparagus kiusianus. Classification (NCBI taxonomy): domain Eukaryota; kingdom Viridiplantae; phylum Streptophyta; class Magnoliopsida; order Asparagales; family Asparagaceae; genus Asparagus; species Asparagus kiusianus. The sequence goes on along the minus strand of BQKN01049689.1, from coordinate 412 downwards.
AACTGAGGAGTGGCTGGAATAGGGGAAGGATTGTCAGAGGTCGAGTAATGCTCGCCACGACGCCCATAGATTGCGTGGGCTGAGAACGATCCAGAAGGGTACCCCACTGCAGAATAGACAATTAAACTCGGGTTAGTCTCGGTTATAAAAGGAAATTGAACTCATCTTACAAATAGCTAAGATAGAGTCATTGCCTTATAAAGGGTGAGACGATTTGGCCACATTGTGCAATCATAAGATAGGGTGCATCGAGGATCCCTGCCTTATGAAGCGCAATGCAGCGTCAATTCGCCCCCTTTATTTTGAGATATGGTTTTGACCAAGCAAAACATATCTTTGAAGCGTCGATCCTCACTAAGGAGAATCAAGGCTCTTCCCGATTGCCTCGCCAAGGAGAACAACGTGGGGTAAA
>BQKN01049687.1:0-13845 GCA_022839385.1 Asparagus kiusianus | reverse complement strand
CTCGAAAAAGAGAACATCAATGAAAACAGCAACTTTTACCGGAAACAAGCTGGCGACCACAGTGGGAGCCGCCGACCTCGCTGCCGAGATCGGAGTGACGCAACCGGCCTTTAAGATCCGGGTGAATGAAGAGGTCGAGTACGAGTTCGACCAGCAGAAGTATGAAGAGTACCTCTCTTCCTCCTCCTCCAGATCTGCCTCTCCGCACCGGCGCAGGAAGAACCCATCTCCAAAAAGGGCTTGCGGGATCTCTAACTCCTCAATTCAAGACCCCGCCGTCGCTGCTGCTACACTTGCACCACACAACGGCCTTGCGTCGATCAGTGTGGTCAAGAACGTAGATCTAACAGCACCAAAGGCAATGGGTGATGCTGCTCCAACTCCATCAAAAAGGGCGATCCAAAGACGCCGCCAACGCCTCGCTCAACAGCTCGCCAGGGCTAAGGAGTCGAAAGATGGAGTGCGCTATGCAGAGGATCTGAAGTCGAGGCAGCGACAAGAGCAACGACAAGCAATCAACCTCCCCTCCAAAACAGAAGCAAGTGAGTGGATCCGCGTCAAGAGGAACCGCTCCACGCTCGAGGAGCGAATCAAGAAGCGCCACGCTCTACTCGCACATGCCCGGCTCCTCCTGAAGAAGGCAGAGGAGATGCAGCAAGAAACGGTGGTCAAGACACCGTCCAAAGGCAAATTGGTGTGGGTTCCTAAATCGACACCAACTCCTCCAGCAAAGAAGGGCAAGATTATCGCCCGGAGTTCAACCAAATCAGAGCCTACTCCTCCTGTACCGGCACCCTCAACAGGGCCAGGTAAAAAAGGGGATCATTCAAGATCCCAGATTCCTTTGACGAGTCGCCTCGGTCCCTTACCGGAGAACCGAGGAAGAATACCCGTCAAAGAACGGCTGGGACCATTGAAAGGTCCCCAAGTTAAAAACCAGACCGGGGGTCGAATCAATCCCCCCAAGAAAGATGAAAAAGGGAAAGCCCCTATCACCGACCGCACTGAGTTGCGAGTCGAATTAAAAGAGCCCGTTCGATTTCTACGCTCCCAAAAGCGTAAAATTGAACGGGCCACTCTTGAAAAATCTAACCATGTTTTGCATTCCCAAGGAGAAACACACTCGTCTGAGGATGAGTGTGTTATACCGAGGGACACTTACCAACACTCTGTAGGTTGCTCCAGCTATCAAGCTGATGAGCTGTACTACAGGGCCGGGGGTGTGGGAAAATCTCGAAAGAGATACATGCAGGATATGGAGTCCCGCTGCCCGTGTGCCAACATTATCAAGGCAGTGCTGTCCGAGTGTTGCTGTGCTCAGACCCCAACAAGAATCTCGGTGTTCGAGAGACTCTCCAAGCCGAAGCGTTTCCACAAGAAGAAACCGCTCCGCCGAGAGGATGAATACTCAAAAGTGTCAGTCAACATGACCGGCAGAGGGGGATCAACAACACGTCTCAACTTGGATCAGCTTGCCGAGGCATCCCGATGCATGACGTGGTTACGGTCGGGAACCATCAAACGAAAGAATTACCCAAGAGTACACAAGGGATTTTCCCTAGAAGAAGAGGAATCCGATGCTGATTCTGATACCTGCTCCGCCGTCGCATCCGATGACACGACTTCAAGTGCGGGCCAACCGTATGAATCGCTCATGATCAGCGCCGAACAAGTGTCGAAGATACTTGAAGAAGCCCTGGCCAAGCAGAAGGAGAGCTTCAAATTTGAAATGGAGATGGCCATGCAGCGGATGAGGGAGATGCACGACCAACAGATCGCGGCGATGACGGTTCACCAAGGAGAACCGAGCCAACGTAATCCAGAGGAGCATGAACGGGAAGGGGATAATGTCAACGTCCCTCCTGTCAACACCAGCACTGGGGGTGGTCCCGCAGAGGATAATGCAAAAGAGGACCATGTCACCTCACCTCGAAGCCACTCGAAGACCGAGACAAGTGAGGACAGGAAGATGAAAGACCTGGAGAGCAAAATCAACGCCTTGATGAGTGCTCAAGAGGTAAAAAGGTCTGGTATACCCTGCCCCTATCCAAGGGAGTGGGAATCGATCCCATATCCGGCAAAGTTTAATCTGATTAACTTTACGCCGTTTGATGGGAAGGGTTCCCCTACCCAGCATTTAATCTACTTCAAGTCTCATTTAGGAATCATTTCCGGAAATGAGCCCCTCATGGTGCGGTCATTCGTCGGCACTCTTCGCGGAGCTGCCTTCGATTGGTATCGCCGTCTCAAGCCTGGAAGCATCAATGGCTGGGATGACATGGAGGACATGTTTTTAACCAATTTCTTTGATGATGACACCGAAGTTTCAATCGGCACGCTGTTCGATGAAAAGCAAAAGAACGGCGAGACGGTTGAAAACTTCGTGAAGAGGTTCCGGAACAAAGCTATGAATTGCAGGGATCCGGTCAGCGAGGATTTCATCCTTGAGACTTGCCACAACAATTTGACGCTCGACATCCTTGAAGCCATGGGAATGGCGCCATCTAAAACTTGGAAGGATTTGAAGATGCGTGGAGAGCGAGCTGAACGATTCCTCAAGAGGAAAAAGGCAGAGAGGGGACAAATACCCAACAACGCCCCGCAACCAAATTTTATCCCCAAGGGTAAAGGGAAGGCACATGTGAATGCGGTGGTCGCAAATCAAGTCTTTGAAGTGCAAGCACAACCGCAACAGCAGCAACAGCCGCAGCAGCCGCAGCAGCAGCAACATAGGGCGCCTCAACAACCAAGATGGCAGCAACAGCCCCAGAAGCAAAAGGTTGGGGAGCCGAGGTTCCCAAAGGTCTACTCATTCAAGGAGGATGAAATCCCGGGTATTTTCAAATACCTCGTGGAAAACAACAAGATCAAGCTGCCGCCGATTCAGGATCAAGAGGATGCCAAGAGGGTCAATGATCCGAAATACTGCGCATTCCACCGAGCGGTGCACCATCCTACCAAGGTGTGCTACGCTCTCAAGGATAAAATTCAGGCCCTAATCGATGTTGGGGTTATTACTATGAACCAGCCCAAGGAAAAGAAGGTGGGCGCAAACACTGTATCCATTAGCTTTGGATCTGTTCCCTCGAGTTGGTTCCAACACGATTCGGTGATCAAAGCGGCAGTGAAGACAGTGAACGATGATCCGCACCAACAGCGTCAGAAAGGGCTTGTGCCACACACAGCCCCGAATGGCGAAATCTTGTGGGTTCATCCGGACTTGATCGCAGATGAACAGTGGGCCACGACCTCCTCTACAAAGAACAAGAAGAAGTCGAAGAGGAAGGGCAAATCCTGTTACGGAGCCTCTGCTATACCGGGGGTGGATGACGACAGAATTCCAACCTTCCCGCTTTCTGAAGACGAGCAAGAAGCTTTTGTAACCCGGAGCGGGAACGAATATCACTTCAAGTATCCGGATGCTACCGAGCAATTGGGTACCAAAACCCCACCTTCCAAGACGCTGGCAGAGTTAGGAATTTCAGCAATTCCCCCAACACCTGCAGCAGCTACGGAGAGAATCCCGCAGAAGGATAAGGGAAAGGAGCCTGTGCGTCAAGAAGTGCAGAACCCGAGGCAGCCTCGATTCAATAATCCAATTGGGCGAGACAAACCGGGGAATGCAAGCTCTTCACCACACTTCGACATTATGGCGCAATTGGCCAACATCCCGGCTCGCATAACCCTGTACGAGTTGCTGCGATTGTCGAAAGATACGCGGAAAGCACTACAAGAAGCCTTAAGTGATTCCGAAGCCTTCTTAACTCGGATCAAACCATCTTCCGAAGAACCGGAGTCGTCAGCTCAACAATGCAATCTGGCGGCACATCACTTCCCCTGCATCTCTTTCACCAAGGAAGATATGCAGACGAAGAACTCAAATCATGATAGGCCCCTGTATTTCACCGGGCATATTGGCTCCAGCGTTGTCAACCGGATCCAAGTCGATCCGGGTTCCGCTGTTAGCATCATGCCATTCCGATTGATGCATCATCTCGGAATCCCGACTAGCAAATTAGCATCCACTGGCACGACGATTTATGGATTCAACACCAGCGGGTCCAAACCCTTGGGGAAGGTCCGAATTAAGTGCCAGATCGGGGATTTGAGGTCGGAGGTCACTTGTTATGTGATTGACGCGGAGACATCCTATAATTTACTGTTGGGTCAACCTTGGATCCACGGTAACCTTATAGTCCCGTCAACTCTACATCAGTGCTTCAAATATGTGGGCACAGATAATGAAGTCAAGACGGTGGTCGCGGATAAGCAACCGTTCAAGGGATTGGAGAATTACTTCACCGATTCCCTTTTATACGGCGCTGAATCCGATACTGAACCATCGGCCCAAGGAACGGACAGCGGAGATGAAGCTGATACCGAACCAGGGCTTGATTACGATGGCGGTTTTGTTTTAAACGACATTGTACCCATTGTAATCAATCTTGACGATGATGAATCATCGGAAGGTAGTTGTAATTGGCAACTTGCCGAAGAACTATCAATAAACGATGATTTAGAGTACTCGATGGGTCTTGATGATATCACCAATGAACTCTATGCTAACCCTGATTTATATATGCCTCTTCAATCATTTTGTTTGACGAAGAAGCAGGTACACGACCCTTGCGGAACAACGCTTATCATCCCCGCAGGGATTGGGGGTGGAAAGGAGGTCGTCTACGGCAAAGGAAGAGCATCTCCGATACCCGACCACTTCATGGAAGAGGAAGACGACGATGATAAACCGGCCCGTCATCTATCCAAATACGATGCGAAAGCACGCAACATGATGGAAAGGCACGGGTATGACTTCAAGATCGGAGAGGGTCTTTTCTTTGGTCGAGGTCCACGGGTTCCACCCCGGATGGCCTATGTACCGAAGGGAAAACCCGATGATTATTATCGCCACAAAAGAGGTCTAGGCTATGTCTCGTCAGATGATGAGTGTGGCTGGCAAATCATTGACCAAATTGCTAACAAGACTAGGAAGGGATATTCTTCCGACTCTTCGGGTTGGGATTCCGACGCTAGTCTTGGTGAAGTGTTCAAGAAGCTAATGTCGAACATGACTACGGTCGATCCAACGACAATGGAGGAAGATGATGAGATGCCGACATGGGAAGACCCGTGGGTTCATCACTTAAGCATGCAGTATGGCGATAGGTTCGAGCAAAGAGAGCCTCCTACCGAAGATCAAGTCGTCCAGGTGAATATGGGAACCGAGGAGAATCCAAAGCCAATATTCATCAGCGATAGCCTCTTACCTGAAGAGAAGGAAGAGTTGATTTCTCTTATCCGGGAGTACATCGACGTATTCGCCTGGAATTATGAAGACATGCCAGGTCTCGATCCGAATGTAGCGGTGCATCGTCTCAACATTAAACCGGATGTCAAACCAGTCAAGCAACAACAACGACGGTTTCGTCCGCAAATGATGGAAGCGATCGAAGCTGAAGTCAAAAAGCTCGTTGATTCGGGATTTATCCGAGAGGAGCAACATCCCGAATGGCTTGCCAATATTGTTCCGGTCCTAAAGAAGAACGGGAAGATCCGGATATGCATTGACTTCAGGGATCTCAATGCAGCTTGTCCAAAAGATGATTTTCCTCTCCCCATCACGGATGTTATCATCGACAACACGTGTGGGTTTGAGAGGATGTCCTTTATGGATGGTTTCTCTGGTTATAACCAGATAAAGATGCATCCAGATGATGAAAAGCACACCGTGTTCCGAACACCTCTTGGCGTATTCTGCTACACAGTCATGCCCTTCGGCTTGAAGAATGCAGGTGCTACATATCAGCGAGCTATGTCGAAGATCTTTCAGGAACATCTCCGAAAGACCGTCGAATGCTACGTGGACGATCTGGTCGTGAAAAGTCGTGATAAGAAAGATCACATTAAAGACTTGAAGACCATGTTCGACTTGATGCGGGCCCATCAATTGAAGATGAACCCTACAAAGTCTTTCCTCGGAATGGCCAGTGGCAAATTCCTGGGATTCGTCGTCACCACCAAAGGTGTTCACATTGATCCGGACAAAGTGAAGGCGATCAATGAATTGCAACCTCCGAGGAACCTCAAGGAGCTCAGAGGACTACAAGGGCGATTGGCGTATATCCGCCGGTTTATCTCAAACCTTTCGGGGAAATGCCAACCATTCTCCAGGCTCACAAAGAAAGGCGTGTCATTCGTATGGGACGATGCCTGTCAAAAGGCATTCGAGAGTATTAAAGAGTATCTCTCGAAACCTCCCGTACTCGTTGCACCGAAATCGGGCAAACCGTTCTTGATTTATGTCAAGGCGACGAGCCACTCATTAAGTGAATTGCTTGCACAAGATGACGATAACGGTCACGAGCAGGCGGTATATTACTTAAGCCGAACCATGGTAGGCGCAGAATCCCGATATCCCATGATTGAGAGAGAGTGCCTCGCCTTGGTATTCGCCATACAGAAGATGCGACATTATTTGGTGGGACAAACCATCTATGTCATCTCCAAAGTTAACCCGGTCCGAGTATTCATGACTCAACCGGCTTCCATGAGCTGGCGATTAGCGAAGTGGGCTTTACTCTTGTCCCAATACGATCTGCACTTCAAGCAGCAGAAGTCAGTAAAAGGGCAGGCCATCTGCGATCTCCTGGCATCTAATCCAACGACGGACGCCGCCGAGATATATGACGACTTACCTGATGAAACCCACGAAGTCAACGCAACTTCGTACCAACAAGTGTGGCGTTTGTACTTCGACGGCGCTTCACGAGCAGCTAATGCCGTAAGTGCTTCTGGATGTTCGAAGGTCTCCTCCGGAGTTGGAGTTGTCCTAGTCTCCCCAGGAAAACATGTGATGCCTCGAGCCTACTCATTAACCGAGCCATGCTCGAATAATGTGGCAGAGTACAACGCACTGATTATAGGACTCAACTTTGCCAAAGAGCTGGGGGTTGAGTATCTCGAAGCTTTCGGCGATTCTCAACTGATAGTCAAACAAGTGCAAGGGGAATATGAAGTTCGAAGTCAGGATCTAATCCCGTATCATAAGATAGCGGTAGAACTGGCAGAATCGTTTGAAGGATTCTTCATCGAGCACGTTCCGCGGTTGCAGAACACCTACGCAGATGCGTTAGCAGCTTTAGCGGTATCCCTGGCACAGCCACCCGGGACAGAACAATTTGTCACGGTAGGAACTCACCAACTCTTAGTGCCGCTTCACGATGAAGACGGCAGGGAGGAAGAGGCCCAAGAGGTGCACACAACTCAGGCTGAGTTCGAACCTCGAGATTGGCGTTTCCCCATCATCGACTACGTCTTGCACGGAATCTTGCCAGAAGACGTGAAGGAGAGAGAGTCGATCAGACGAAGAGCTCCAAGATTCTACTATAATACGGAGAATCGAACGCTATACCGCAGGGGGTATGATGGCATGCTGGCACGTTGCCTATCAACCAAAGAAGCTGAAGAAGTGCTTAAGGAGGCGCATGAAGGAGAGTGCGGTGCGCACCAACCTGGTCCCAAGCTTTATGATCGCATCAGGAGAATGGGATACTTTTGGCCCTCCATGATGCATGAGGCAATTGTATACGCCCGGAAGTGTCACGCGTGTCAGGTACACGCGAATTACATGCACCAGCCTCCGGAACATCTACATCCTTCGGTTACGTCGTGGCCGTTCGAGACCTGGGGAATGGACATTGTCGGTCCTATAAACCCCCCATCAGTCAAAGGTGACCGGTTCATCCTGGCCATCACCGATTCCTTCTCCAAATGGGCTGAGGCAGTTCCACTCAAAGAAGTCAAGACGAGCAACGTCATTGCGTTCATCAAGCACCATATCATTTACCGGCATGGTGTTCCAAGACGAATCATACATGACAACGGTCCTCAATTTATCAGCAATGCCTTCATAAGGTTCTGCGAAAAGTTCAAAATTCAGGACATCTCGTCAACAGCCTATAACCCCACAGCAAACGGGTTAGCTGAAGCCTTCAACAAGACTATCATAAAGCTCTTGTCAAAGCTTGTAAGAAATAACAAGCGGGATTGGGATGATAAGCTCGGCGCAGCTCTATGGGCCTATCGTACCACGGTGCGTACACCAACCGGCGCAACCCCGTACTCATTGGTGTATGGATGTGAAGCCGTTCTCCCTCTGGAAGTTCAAATTCCATCCCTTCGGATCGCTCTTGCAACCCAGATGACGACCGAAGAACAACATCAGAAGCGCCTCGAAGAACTCGAGATGCTCGACGAAAAGCGCCTGGAAGCTCAACAGCACATTGAGTTTTACCAAGCCAGGATTTCTCGGGCCTTCGACAAAAAGGTTCGACAAAGGAGTTTTAAGGAAGGGGACTTGGTCTTAACTGAGAAACGTCCCATGATCCTTAATTCCAAGAAGACAGGCAAATTTGAACCCAAATGGGAAGGACCGTTCGTAGTAGAAACAGTTTACTCGAACGGCGCCTATCGCCTAGTCACCAAAGATGGTGACCGGCTCATGATGCTAATAAATGGCAAATTTCTGAAGAGATACTATCCTTAGTATCCTCAGAAGAATTGAGGTACCGGGAAGTTCCTGGAAGAATACCACATCGGGGTATTCTTAGGGATAACCCGGTCGCTGATGAGCAAGAAATCAATGTTCGAATTCCGAATATTCCTGTTTGTCAGAATCTAACTCTCATAAGCACTCTTTTGCCGAGATGAGATTTAATCATTCAATAGATTAATCTTTCCTCACAAAACTTTCAGTGGTTTCTGACTACTCATAGTCGCCACCACACAACCCCACTTGGTCAAACCTTACTACAGTTAGGACCAAAGCCAAATTCCCCTCTTGATTCGCCCAAAGAACGAGAGGTCCACAAATCAATCGATCAAACCTTTTTACGGTTAGGATTGTCTCAAATTTCCCACTTGGTCAAACCTTACTACAGTTAGGACCACAACCAAAATCCCCTCTCGATTCCTCCAATGAACGAGAGGTCCACTTTCAATTCAAATGACCAAACCTTACGACAGTTAGGGTCGTTTGAACCTTTCGATTCGGTAACCAAACCTTACGACAGTTAGGGTTATCCGAATCTTTTTGATTCTCGGAGTGGAGATCCCACTTCTAGTTTCACCTGTCGGATCCTGGGGGTGGAGATCCCACCTCGAGTTTCCTTTCCTGCTGAAGATAGAATATAAAATTCTTCCTCTTCAGAGTCAAATGACCAAACCTTACGACAGTTAGGGTCGTTTGAACCTTTCGATTCGATAATCAAACCTTACGACAGTTAGGATTATCCGAATCTTTTCGATTCTCGGAGTAGAGATCCCACTTCTAGTCTCACCTTTCCCTTGGCTTTGCTTTCAGAAAAGACAGGGATGAAGTCAATGCTTAACCGGCATTGCCGGGTAGTCTTTCCCGTGAGAAAGACGAAGTCTATGTATTCAAAATCATAGCACCTTTTCCTCTGTCTTTGCTTTCAGAAAAGACAGGGATGAAGTCAATGCTTAACCGGCATTACCGGGTAGTCTTTCCCGTGAGAAAGATGAAGCCTATGTATTCAATATCATAGCAGTAAGTCTAAGAGAAGCAATTTTCTTAGCACAACGTTACATGCGGAACGGATTTAGATAATTCGCATGCTAGCCCGATTCAAACGGCAATCGGTAAAGGCAAGTCAAACCCGTTGAAGGCTGGGGGTTTGCCAAAAATCCCAAAGTCAGTGCCTAACACGCATTGCCGGTTAGTCCTTAACCGTAAAAAGGGACAAAAGCCCACATATTCCACATTGTGGCAGGTTGTTATTAATAACACCATAATCCGGGCTTCACACGCACGGGGAATTTTATCCCGAATCCTAAGTAGGGATAAGTCATCGCCTAATACGCGGTGCAAAGTGCCTTTTTTTCATAAAAAGGAAAATGATGAATCACAGAGTTACGAACTCAAAGTCATAGCATTAAGGGCTGGGGGTGCACTAAAACATACTGTTAAAAGAAGCAAGTACAGAGTCTCTCATAAAGGATCAAGACAAAAGCATACAACAACAAGTTCGTCAACCCGAAGGCAGCTGATGGCTAAGAATATGAGACTCTAAACCGGAGAGCCTGTCCATATAGCTCTGCTCGAACTCCGCCTGCAAGCTAGCTCGGACCGAATCCTCGGAACTGCTCAGGACCTCCGCAGCTTCAGTTCGCAGCTTCATCAATCCCTCCTGCGTTGATCCCAGCTTGTCGAGTGTCCATTCACGAGAACGCTCCAATCCAACCAGGTCCTCGGTGATTATAGCAGCAGACTCTTCAGCACGTCCCAAGGCCTCCTTCAGCCTAGCTATCTCTGCACGAGTAGAATCAAGGGAGCTGAGTAACTCGCCTTTGCTGGTGTCCTTCTTCGCCAGGTTGGCCATCAGCTGCGTAACAGATTGCTCACGGGCCCGAAGCTCGCTGCCGATGGAAGATCTTAAGTCACGCCACTGAGTCATTCTATCCTCTATCTGAGAGGACATGAAAGAAGAAGCTCCACCAGCCTTCAAATCCCTCAACTCTCGAACCTCTGACTCCAGAGCAGTAAAATCAGCAGTGAAGGAATCAGCCAACTCTGGGTGTCCTTCTTCCCTCATCATCAGCATGTGGCGAGAAAAGGAACGCCTGAACTGGTCAAAGCAGTATCCTCGGAGAAGGAGTTTCTCAATCATGCCATTATAAAAGGCGATGAAGAAGCTGAGGTCCGCGCGAAAGATCTCCCTATCAGGATCATAGTCGGCCAAAAGGACACGAACACACTCGTGTAAGGATGATCGAGCTCCTGCGAGCAGTAGTGGGGAAAATTAAGAGATTATCAAATATGGCAAGGAAACCCGAAGGGAAATTCGAAGTATACCTGTACTGGCGGAAGTTCCCTCGGGTGGAGGCACGGTAGACTCTGAGATAACAAGAGGGTTAGCCATGAAGGGTCTATCGACCCCTACAGGCGAATCAGTCGTATCTCTCGGCTGTGGCAAGGAGACATGGCTCCCAAGCAAACTATCAGCCCCAGAAACTGCAGCAGCATCAGGCGTAACGCCTGGTCCTACAGTTATATCTCTTCATTAGTCGGAATGGAAATTTAGGCAAATAAAGAGAATAAGGGTAATAAGATCATCGGCATACCCGCAAGTCCACCATCTTCTAGAACACGGGGAAGGTCGGCAGTCAAAGGAGAATCAGTCCTAGTGGCTGATGATGTACCTGTGAGTGTATCGTTCGTAAAGGGCGGTCCCGCAGTTCCTTTGGCGGCCTGTTCAGCCAGCATATCGACTAGCAGCCCAGCGTCAGGACCGCAGAAACTCGGCGCAGAGGCATTCCCCTGGTCTTCAAAACCTACATCATGAAAGGATTCACCCTCAGTCGAGTTCTCTTTCCCCATGATCAAAAGAGATATTATCAGATGCAGGTATACCTGAGTAAGAAGCGGTGGGCTCGACACTATACTCTGGCCCAAGATCAATGTTCAAATCGATGCCCAGAGAACCGTCATGAAGGGCGTCGCACATCTGCTGCACGAAGCAATCCATGTTTTCTGGACTAGGGGATACAGGAGGCAATGGGAGTTCACCTTCTTCAAGGAACTCTGGAACATAAGGCATGGTTACGAATTCCAGAAGGAAGATCATGCTAAAACAATAAAAATGACGGAGGGTTACCTTCCTCCCTGTCGGCAAAGCCTCCGGAATCTACTCCATGAGAGCGTTGATCAACAGGAGGTCTATAGGCAATCTTCTTCCTTTTCAAAGGACCGCCCCTCTTGGAACCGACGGGACGATTGTGCGAAGTTTGTCCACCAAACTTGGATTTCGCACGACGTGAAGCGAGAGGTTCATGGTCATCGGCCGATCCACCTGAAACAACAAGGATTATTTCATGTACCAAAGTTGAGGTGAAGGGAATCAAGAAGCATGACAAACCTGCATCAAGTTCTACTTGGTCGGTGTCTATGCCCATTTCCTCCTCACAAGCTTCATCGCCATCCGCAGGAAGGTGCTCTCCATCAACTCTGCTTGAAGGAGGAGATTGAGCAGGCCTCTTCCCCTGCTTCCGAGCAGCCGTCATAGCAGCCTGAACCAAGTGCTCAGACTCTAACTCCGAAAGGCTCTTCACACCTATGGATTCATAGGCAGAAAGGAACCACTTGCAGCTAAGGAAGGTGATCATCGGTTTGCGCTTATACGAAGGAAGAGCAAACTGAGCCCCGGTGCAACCAACCATGGTCCATAACCACGCTCGTATACCGTCGACAAGCCCTCCCTTAACCTGCAAACCACGGCTCGGGTTCCCAACATATAGTTGGTCGTAACCAAACTGACGTGCGAAACGGCAGGGAAGGTAAGGCTCGATATGGCAACGGTTCTTCACCCGAAGAACAAGATACCCGATGCGGATGTTTACCAGCCATCGGAAGCAACCGACGTCGAGAGCAGTCCGGTTAGTTCGGGGTTTCTCCATATCAGTCAACTCCTCGCCATAACGTCCAGAAAAGTGAGGAAAGCACTTGAAGAGCTCCCAGTTCCGACGAACTTGAAGTTCTTGTTGTACATCTTCAAACTTCTTCCCAAGCCACCTACTCCTCTCCAACAGTTGTAGGAAAGGAACAGGGGTGTCAACGATGCGGGGAGCTGACATCAAGTCAGGCCGGTGTAGAACGAACCACGCCATCAAATAAGCATAAGGCAGCTCAACCTTCGGACAGGTAAGCTCAGTCGAGGGTTTAGAACCCACATGGGTAAGAACACGAACTACGCCCCTGAGCCCGCAATGAATGCTGGCCACCATCGCTGGAAGCAAGGACAGCTCCCGCCCATAGGCTAACTGGACTGCCGGGAAGAGCACCTCGACTGGTAAGTCATCCGAAGACTGGTATGGAACAACGCACTTCTTCAACCAGAGTACGAGGTAGCCGGCCAACAGAGACCGAGGCTCTATAGACTTCTGCGCACGACGGAGGAAAGAACGGAACGTGGTCCCGGCGGGAAAAGCTCCCTCGGCGCTGGCAATAGTATAAGAATGAGTTTCATTCTTCTCCATCAGCTCGTTAATAGCGGTGAAGTCCAAGACATCCAACTCACGGATAGGTCCAACGAAATCACCCTCCAGGTTTTGAAACAAATAAACGGCGAACTGCTTCAAGCTGATCTTCTTCTTCGTCTTAGCTGGAGCAGAAGTTTGGAGCAGTGAGGTATGGTAGTGACATGTGAGATCCCAAAGGGTGTCATACATATCAGGGTTATCTTTCTTTAGCAAATCCAACTGCTGGTTGGAAGGAAAGTACTCCTGATACGGGCAATTCCCCATCGGAAGGCCCGAAACCTGGTGCATCTCATGAAGAGCCAGCCCTAGTTCCCCGCCGCTTGTGAGGAAAGTGTTGCTATCAGGCATGTATGTCTCTAACAGTGCCAAAAAGTGGCAGCAACTGACTGGGATCCCGTACATGGTAGCTCGTATGGGCGCATATAACCCACTATCCTTCAGATCCCTCTCCCACCTTCCCAGAACATAGTCGGTCATGCGGGTCCACCACCCCTTGCCCGGCGAAGAAGCCCAACCGTAGCATCGGTAATCCAGTGGAGGTAACTGTCTTCCAAGCTGAGCTAGACGATTCTTCACGGTAAGAGCAGCCGCCGACACCTCGCCTGGAGGTGCGGTGTCGAGACCCATGATCCCGGGGCGAAGACCGCAAATGGATTGATACCCCAGAGAACCGGGACTCTTATGATGAGAAATGTATCCGCACTGGATGTGGACAGCAGCATTGGTAAGAGACCAGGACATCTGTCGCCCCACAGCCTGTCTCTCCAAGAGAGTAAAAGAACACTGGCG
>BQKN01049683.1:0-12001 GCA_022839385.1 Asparagus kiusianus | reverse complement strand
ATAACGTATCACAATACGTATACATAACATATAGTATTCATGCAAATAAATTAAATCAACATAAAATAATTGTTATAAAAAAATTTTGAGATATACGCACATATCGTCCTCACTCATTCTAGGAATTTCTAGCGGACTCTATACATGAATTCTAGAAAACTCTAACCTAGCTCCACAATTTAACACATGAATTATTCTAAGAATGCTGGAACTAGAGCTCTGATACCAACTGTGATGCCCCAGGGTTCACACAAGGCTGCAGTCCAAGGTGAAACCTAGATTGTCAAAACTGCCAAGCACCAAATATCATGCTACGACATGTTTTACCATCACAGTCACTATCTCTCTATTGGAAACAATAAATATGTGAAAGTACCGACAGACAAATAATAAAGATAGAACAAACCCGGTGTACACAGAAGAAATAAGAGAGTAATCATCAGTGAGCCCAACTAAAATAGAGTAGAAATATCTCTGAGTCTGAAAAAAACCTCAAGTAAAATGAGTCAAATGAAATCTCAATAAGGAATTCCGCCTCTTTAAAATACAAGTCTAGAGTCTGAAAAATAAACAACTAAATGTGGAGTTCTGAAATAACTATAAATATAATAATATCTAGATGGAATCTAAGATGTAATCCCATCAACCTATGACTCTCCGTGCGCTTGACTCGCTACCTGAAAGGGGGGAAAACAATGAGCATCAAAACGCTAGCGAGATCATCTCCACCACTCCCAAGGGGAAGAGGTAGGAGTATATAAGAAAAATAGAGTCAATACATATAAGTATGAAATTATTCATATTACTCTAACTGGAGATTAGTATTTAGGAATCCACAACACGAGAATTAGTACGTCGAGCGAAATAATCCAAACAAAGAAACCCTCATGTATATATCATGTCTCAAATTGTGACTCCCTAAATACCAACTCTAAACTCTATGAATGAAAAATAGCAGACAAAAGAAAACATTCCAAACATCAAACACGTAGAATAAATATCTCATCTCAAAACTACACTCGAGTAGTCAGCTCTAATGTAAGGGAAATCTCATCCAAAACAAAAGTTAATCATAAACTATATCATGTAAGCCACGATCTCAAAGAAAGTATCCTACTCGCGGGAATCCAATATGAAAGCTAAACTACAACTAATAATACTTACTTGTGTGTATCTCCTTGTGCAATAGCAATACTCTTGTAATAATCTTACTTAATCGTTCTGCGAAAATAGGTTTTCTCTCTATCCCGGATACATGAAATGACGATACTTTTGTAATATTTTTACTCAATCATCCTGCAAAAATAGGTTTTATCTCCCTATTCTGAATACATGAAATGATGATACTTTTATAATACTCTTACTCAATCATCCTGCGGAAATAGGTTTTATCTCCCAATTCCAGATACATGAAATGATGATACTTTTGTAATACTCTTACTCAATCGTTCTGCGGAAATAGGTTTTATCTCCTTATTCGAGATACATGAATTGACTCTTTTTCATATGTTAACTAACTCCACATGTATCAACTACCCTATGTAGGCATCTAAAAATACTTATAGGTTCTTGCGCGCGGATCGAGATAGAGAGAAGAAGATGAACATCGCTATTCGAGTCACAGAATGTCATTTGATGATGACAAACACATGAAGTGAGTCGACGGACCATGTGAAGCAACGGAACTTCGAAATAACAGAAACACGAGCTGATCGGGAGCCATGTGTTGCTTACGAAAGACGAAGCGCCCCTCGTATCCAATTTACTCTACATATGATTCAATCATGGAAGCTTATAGATCTCCTCGTCAGCATTCCAACGCACTTTGAATCACGCAATTCTGAGTTTGGATGATGAAAATACGGCAAAAATGGACAGAATACATGAAACTACATTCCGGGCCTCGTCGAGACACCTCTTGGAGTCTCGGCCAGGCCGAGACACTCACAAGTGTCTCGGCTACGCCGAGACACCCACGGGTGTCCGCAGCCTAAAAATGCTAATTTTGCTATTTTGAAGCCGTTTTTTGACCGTTAACCGTCTGGATTTGTTTCAACTGATAGAATATCTTCCAAGAATATGGTTAAATGGTTATAACTGAAGACAAGAGTGAATCGATCATTCTTATCTGAACACAGGGCTCCTGAAGCCTATAAATACAGCCCCAGGGCCTTCATTTTTCTCAGAGTTGGAATTCTCGAGCGTTGGCAAAGCCCTGCTGAATTGGAGACTGAAGAGCCACGAATTTCAGAGAGGAGGAGACTTTAGTGAATTCTTTGGCACAAAGAAGGAGAGTTTGATAGATCTGCATCCCGGTTCTTTCCTTTAAATTGTCCCATTACGGTGATCTTGAGAATAGTTGTTATCTCGCTGTTATCGAGATAATTGCTTCGGTTTCTTGATTTCTTTACGAATCAACAAAGTTCTGGATCTAATCTGATCGTTTGGTGGTCCACGGATATTAATGTCCCCATCACAGGCTAAGATCTCACGCAAGTAGAAGACCGATAAACGATCTCTGTGTTTGTTTTGACGAGAATTGTATTTTCATTGTGTAAGAGTCTTATAAAAAGACTATCTTTTTTGTATTTTCATTTTAACGACTGAAGTTGTAATAAATACCTCAATGAAGAAACCAATTTCTCTCCCCAAACAAGCTTGCGACCACAGCGGGAGCCAACATCATTGCTGCCAAGGTTGTCATGCCGCAGCCGATGATCAAGATCCCCGTGACTGAAGAGGTCGAATACGAGTTCGACCAACAGAAGTTCGAGGAGTACGTCTCCTCCTCCTCCTCCAGATCCGCCTCTCCTCGCAAGCACAGAAAGGCATCCTCTTCTGGGAAAGTTCACTGGATTTCGGGCTCGAAGATCCAAGATCCCCTCGCTACCATTGCACTTACACCTTGCGACGCCCCTCTAATGTCCGACGAGGTCAAAGCTGTAGATCTAGGCCCCTCCTCCATCAAAGCGTTAGCTATTGAAGGTGCGCTAATTCTATCGAAGAGAGCACGCCAAAGACAAGGCTAACGCCTCGCGTGCCAATTCGCCAAGTCTTTGGATCAGGTGGACGGACTCCGTTACTAAGCGGATTTGGAGTTCAGAAAGCGCCAAGTCGCTAAGCTATCGCCACAACAAGCATCGGGATCCTCCTCCTAACCCCTAATTAACAAATGGTTTCGGGTCAAACGAACCCGTTCTACTCTCGAGGAGCACATCCAGAAGTGCTGCACACTTCTTGCGCATGCCCAGATCCTTGTGCGAAAGGCATGAGAATTGCAGCGGGAAGAGGTGGTCAAGAAACCACCAAGATCTAAGTAGGTTTGGGTGCCGAAGGCCAAAATAGCGCCTCTACCTAAGAGACACCAGTCGTGTCTCTTGTTCAATTCCAGATCCGAGGCTGCTCTCCGTGTTGACCTTTTTGTTTTGATGATGATTTAGAAACAATTTACTTCTAATATTGTTTGTCTAGTGTTTGTGTTTTTGTATCAATTGTAGACAAACAACATATTGGAGAATGGATGTCATTACGCTTTAACGATCATATCCAATGGATGTTGGCAAAATAGTGGTTGAAGACTATACAATTCAAGTTAAAGATCCAAGTTCTAGCTTCATCCGCAATGTGTACCAAGTCAAGCTTATTGAAGATCAAGATCAAGCTTGGGTGTCACGCCCCGCTTCCCAAAATACCCGGGAATCGGAACGTGAACAAACCCATGACGTATTAGATTGAGAAGAAATATATATACACTATTATTTTTTTCTTTTTTTTTCTTTTCTTCTCAATCCAATACACTAAGCGTCTGGAAATAAAAACAATACGAAGTCACAGGTCCCCGATCACAATCAGTAAGAATATAATAGACAAACTCAGAATAAAAATATCATATCACAAATAGGATAACATCCGAGACATAACAATACAGGTCAAACGTGCCCTTATACAAAAACTATCTGAATAAAATACTGGAGAATATAAAAATACACTGATCAAAAGGAAATGAAGGTGCTACAAAACAAACTGAAAGGAAGTAACTAAGCTACGGCTTCTTCTTCTGCTCCATCTGCTAGACACTCCCGCTGAGAATACTCGGCTCTGGCGTATCTCTAAGCTGGTCCTGTTCTTCCTCTAAGTCTGACGTACACCAGAGAAAATAGGTGTACGTCAGGTGCATGGTGCACGGCAAGACCCCATAAAAGAAAATAGAACGAATGAAAACCCAAGCGAAAAACGATACGATAACAGAAAGACAAAGAAAACGTACAACTGAAAATCTAACAAAATCAATCAAGTAACAAGTCGATCATGCAGCAAGCGATTAGAGTAATCATCCAAGTCACATGGTCATACAACTAGATGGAATTAATACTTAAAAAGCTAAAGCATGAGACGTAGTACGTCGAGCGAAATAATCCAAACAAGGAAACCCTCATGTATATACCATATGTCTTAAATTGTAGATAATTAAATATTAACACCGATCTATGTATGAAAAGAAGCACAACTGGACTACATCTCACAAGAACTCATACTTAGCCAAGAAACGAGGTCAAGTAACTAGCCATCCTATAACAGGTCACTGGTCACATCTCACACAGAGTCAACGCTCCTATCACCGGATAACTGGCTGTTCACAAATCCCCTACGCGCATCCAATCCTGCGAAACAAGTGGCTAGAGGACTACACGCAATCCGATCTCGGCCCGGTCCGAACTCAGGCAAAGCTCAGGTGACGAAAATAGTCACGAATCAATGTGACGAAACAGGCCACTTTGTCCAACAAACTAACCCCAGGACGAAACAGGTCTCTGGTATGAGTCTGGAAGATACATCAACAACCTTATCCGATCACATGAACATTAACTTCCCCATCCCAACTCCTCTCGTTTTCTAAGTCAAACATAATCCACACTGGAACTCGGTTTCACCACCTAAACTCAGTCAACACACCCACATATGTCACTAAGTCTGTTCATGACGCACGAGGCCACTAAGTCATGAACTACTAATGGTTCTCAAACACAACCAGGAACAATCAATGCAACTAATCATGTGCAATAATATCGTAGCATATCAGCTAATCAAGATTAAGAATTATAAACCATAAACAAAGTCTAGATAATTCAGAAATATTTTCTTTTCCAAAATAATTTCTTTTAATTTTTTTTATAATTGTCCAGAAATGATTCCGCTACCGAAATAAATTATTTTAATTCATAATAATCATTCTAAAATAAACTTTTCTATAAAATAAACTCTTTTAAATTATTATTCTAAATAATCCCTTTTTCATCAAGTAAATTCTTTTCTCATTACAATAATTATAAAATAATCTTTAAATATTCTATTTAATTATTACTTCTTCTAAGTAAATCCTTTTAAAATATTTCTCATAATAATAATTCAGAATACTCCCTTTACAAATTATTCTTTCTTTCTAAAATATTTCGTAATTAATCATAAACTACTTTTCAACATATCTACTCATCATAAAATAGCATCACTTCACAAAATATAACCACCGCAATATTCTCAACAAACCCACGCAGATAATAACATATCAGTCCAATCTATAAATATCAGATAAAAATAACGAATCAAAGAGAAGTGGGATCTTGCCTCGGGGTTCGACGGGGGCTGTTGGTGTGCGGTTCTGTAACTGGATCTGCGTTGGCATATCATCGAACACATGGCGTGCGATGGAGGTGGTGATTGGCAGTGAGCTCGACGGTGAGGCAGAGGGGGCTGTCGGATCTGGTTGAGGAGGTGGTGTAGCGGTTGATGAAGGCTGCAGACCTGGAGGTCGACGGCGATGGTGAGCGGCGGTTGTGGTGACGGCTAAAGGGGACAGCGGGGAGGGACGTCATCGCTGCAGTGGGCAGCGGCGTGAGAGCTCTCGGCGACAGCGAGTAGGGGGTGGAAGAGGTGCTGGTCGCGTGGGGAGTTCAACAGCAGGGAACGGCCTGGGGGCGACTAGCAGGGGAAGGGCGGAGCTCATAGGGAGGCACGGATCTGAGGTGGTTAGGGGCGCTGTCGTCGGAGCTCGGTGGCTCAAGGCAGCGGCGAACGGGGAGGAGGCTCAGGGGAAGGCGACTGCGGCTGTGGGTGGAGGACGGTGAGAGGGGTCGAGCAGCGGCTGGAGGATGAGGCCGACGAAGCAAAGGGGAGGTTGGAGGGTGGCTAGCGGCTGTAGGCGGTTGTCGGGCAAGCACGGCGGCGGGGGTGGTGACGAGGAGGGGTAGCGGCGAAGTGGAACCTTGGCGGCACTGGCGGGGCTCGTGGGGGCGGAGGTAGAGGCGGTGGGGTTCTTGGCTGGGGCTGAGCAGCGGAGGAGCGGTGAAGGGGGCTGCGACGAAGGGAGGGAAGAGGACGAGGGCGGCCATCGGAGCTCGGGGCTGGGTTGGCGTGGTGGTGATGGAGTGGAGGTGATGGTGGTCAGTGATGATGATGGAGAGAGAAAGAGAGAGACTGAGATGGAGAGAACGAGAGCATGAGTGAGAAAGAGAGAACGTGGGTGAGTGAGGGAGAGGTTGGGCTGACGAATAATAGAGGAGAGAGAAAATGTCAGAGAGAGACGGAGTGAAATGAAAGTGAGAGAGAGAGAAATAGCTGAGTGTGTGTGAGAGAGAAATGTGAGTGAGATTGAGTGAGAGAGAGCTGCGTGGGGGATTTTTGAGGAGGAGTGGGGGAAGCACGAGGTGGGGAGTTGAGTGGAATGGGGAGGAAATTAGGGAAGTAGGGTAGGGGGAGAGGGAAAGAATGAATTATTGGAGAGAGAGACAAATATTGATAGGAGAGAGAATGGCTGGTATAAGGGAACCTGGGGAAAAGCCAGCTAATAGATTGACTATCGTGCTGATCAGCTGATAGCTATAAATAGAGATAGAGGATAATGGTGCAAGCTAAAAATATTAATACCAGATAATAATAATAATAATAATAACAACAACAATAAGTAACAAATATTAATTTAAAAAGTTTTCACTGTAAAAATTAAATTTATAATTATCCAAACTATTAAAATAAATATAAAATCGGATTTTTAAATCGTAGAAAATTCTAGAAAATTAGGAAAAATATAAATACTCTTTTAAAAATAAAATTTCAATACTTAAATACCAGAAAAATTATTTAAACTAGTATCGAAAATCACGGTCCTTACATCCTACCCCCCTTAAAACAAATTCCGTCCTCGGAATTAAAATAAAAGTAATGCAGAAAGAATCCAAGGACAGAGATATGGAACGATATCCATAAACAGAGGAGAATATAAAACAAAAACGATACAAGATAATATGTAAGATGTGACAACTGAGATTCAGCATACAAATAACAAATGTAGCCAAATACAATAATACAAAGCATACACTACACACAAAATTAACCACAACAAAACGAAACCAATACTAATCATTAAACTAATTCAATAAATGGTTAATAAATATACACAAGCATTAATCATAGTGTATAAATAAAATATAATATTAACACAGACAAATCACACAATACGCAATTTGCATGTAGCATAATAAAACATCACATGATTAATCAAAAGTATAATATATAATCAAAATTAATGGAAGTACAGATAATTGAAAGGGCATGTTAAATACCAATACACAAAATCAGAAAAATATACTTGATCAATCATTTTCAAAAGATATCATCGAGGTAGGTAATGAGTATAAATAATAAGAATGTGGTAAGTATAACATAAAGGGAATGGACATATATTTGAAAGAGAAGAAGCATGTCTATTGTAAATAAAATAGTTGATGCGTATCAAATTATAAAATAACACAAACATCTAGGCACAGGCAGAAATATAAGTATTAGTCAAACATACCATAATAGCAAAGAAGCGGACAACAATATACAATCATAGAAAAATATGGTATCAACATGATATTATTGATATAATATCATAAGACATCACATCATAGTGTTAAAATATAATCAATAACACAGAATTGGCAAAATATAACAAATATATAGTATACAAAAATATAATATGAAATATAAATACATAATTCAAACAATTGTCAATCACTAGAATATATGATAAAGCATATCAACTCGACAATATAAATAATTAAAAGAAGAGCATAAAGAAGATAAGAGACAAAAAAAAAAATCTTAACAAAATTTAAATCACTTATACGTAAGTAGATGATACATATAATGGACAACATAAGTTAGTAGAATAGATATTCAAGATATACAAAAAATATAATTACAAACATGAAAGTAATAATAAAAATATCAAATCACGATAGAAATATCATACAATCAGTTAGCAGAATAGATATTCAAGATATACAAAAATATAATTACAAACAAAACACATGAATGCAATCAGCAAACCACATTTGACCAAATAAGGTAGATAAGACAAACAAACAGAGGCAAATCATAATAATAATCAATAGTAGTATGAAATGATACACAATAATTATTAACATACAACAATCATATAGCATAAAGTAAATAATACAAAATCATAGATAGATTCAAAGAACACAAATAAAATTAAAGCATAAAGACAAAAGATATCAAAGTAAAAGATAAACAAGATTCAGAAACATATTATATGTATAGCAAATATAATCATCATGTATAATAAGCGTTAAAGTAAAAACACATACATAATAATAAGCACATAAAAATCTGAATACTCATAGTACTAATCATGCTAACAAGATAAATTATGATGGAAATACTCATAAAATATTATATGATAAAAATTGACGTAAGAGTAAACAAGCGATTCAAAATAAACATGTTATATACAACATAATAAAAGAACATAATTATATATATATTCGACAAACAATATGATAAATCAGAAATATTAGTAATATTCATAAAGTAAAATATAAATAAGATACAACAATAATAATCATTACTGTATAAAATCAATTCAGATGTAGCAATATATTGCATAGTAGTCAAAACCACATAAATACAATCAGCATAAATATACATAACTAAAGATGTATAATACATAAAATATGAACTATGAGAGATAACATAGATATATAAAAAAATAAAAACATAAGAAGAGCATAAATTCGTATAAATAAAACACCGATATATTTTAGATAAACATACCATGAATGATTGATGAACATGTGAACATAAACACTGATAATATATGAAACATAACATGATTAAACAAAGTTGATACTAAAAATGATGAATGACTATAAATTAATAAAATATATATTGTAAGTATAATAATATACTTGAATACACTATAATGAAAAGAGAATAGTAAGTATAAAAGGAATGAAAAATAAAACACAACACAATGTAAACAAAATAATGAATAGGGAATGTACAATAACCAATAACACAATAAAAGGACATAAAATCTAAAATACTATAAAATAAATACTGAAAAATAACATGTGTATATAATGTATATTGTTACAATTAACAAAATAACACACATCGAAAACGAAGCAAATAAAAACAAATGTGCAATGCACTATAAACAACTCATGAGTGTATACAAACATTATGATGCGATATAATGTAACAAAAACATGTATAATTAGTAACTCAAATTCCAAACCTAACAATATGAATAATGGCTTG
This sequence comes from Asparagus kiusianus, assembly GCA_022839385.1. Taxonomy (NCBI): domain Eukaryota; kingdom Viridiplantae; phylum Streptophyta; class Magnoliopsida; order Asparagales; family Asparagaceae; genus Asparagus; species Asparagus kiusianus. The sequence continues at coordinate 2,398 of BQKN01049683.1, read as the reverse complement.
AATATCAAAATAAAAATATATTGTTTTTAGAAAGAAACCAATGTGAACATACTAAAACAACATAAACAAGACAAAGTTGATAAGAAAACTATGTACCGAAAATATTGAGTTGAATAAAATAAAGAATAAGAATGTAATGCATACATAGAACATTAAAAATCATGAACTTATTAATGTATATCCAAAAATACGAACAATATACAATAATCTAGATCATAAGTAAATGATAGATGGTATGACAGAAAAAAACACATACACAATGTAGATATGCTACGATATGTATATGTGAAATAATGCGAAACACTTAATGAACATAACTTGAACAATTAAAAATGTATAAGTAGCATAGTTTAAAAATACAATATAATACTGTGTGTGATACATAAAATAATATAATGAATAATATAAAAATTAATACAATCAAACGATACACAATAATTATTAGCATACAAACAGTTATATAAAACAAGACAAATAATAAAAAATCATAGTTAGGCTCAAAGAAACACAAATAAAATCAATGTATAAAAATAAAAGATATAAAAGCAAAAAGGATAAACAAGATTCAACAACAATAATAATCACTATATAAAATTAATTTAGACATAATAGTATATTGTGAAATAGTCAAAAAATCACATAAATATCAGCGTAATATAAATAAATAAAATGTATAATGCATAAAACATGAACTATGGAAGATAAGATAGATTTGTAAACAAATAAAACATACAATACAACACTATGTGATACATAAAATATGTAATAAATAATGCAAAATTAATACAATCAAATAATATATAAGTCAAATCAAAGAAATATAGTCGTAGAAATAATAACACATAAAATAATGACCGGCACGAGGAAAGAGAGGTTATACAAAGAGAGGATAACCGCAAAGCGATGAGACAAGAATCATGAAAAACTCCGGAATCAAAGAGTGATAAGATAGGGACGAAACAAGATCTATCAAGAAAATAGGATAGGGCTCAAGAATAGTCTCACGGATGAAATATGATATGTATCTAAATTGTCCAATATATTCTCACTAGTGAGGTCTCGGGACCGTGATCGGGACTGTGACCTGCATGGGCCATCACTAAAACCTGTCATGCCCCGCTTCCCAAAATACCCGGGAGTCGGAACGTGAACAAGCCCGCGACGTATTAGATTGACAAGAAATATATATACACTATTATTTTTTTCTTTTTTTTCCTTTTCTTCTCAATCCAATACGCTAAGTGTCTAGAAATAAAAACAATACGAAGTAACAGGTCCCCGATCACAATCAGTAAGAATATAATAAACAAACTCAGAATAAAAATATCATATCACAAATGGGATAACATCCGAGACATAACAACACAGGTCAAACGTGCCCTTATACAAAAACTATCTGAATGAAATACTGGAGAATATAAAAATACACTGATCAAAAGGAAATGAAGGTGCTACAAAACAAACTGAAAGGAAATAACTAAGCTACGGCTTCTTCTTCTGCTCTATCTGCTAGACACTCCTGCTGAGAATACTCGGCTCTGGCGTATCTCCAAGCTGGTCCTGTTCTTCCTCTAAGTCTGACGTACACCAGAGAAAATAGGTGTACGTCAGGTGCATGGTGCACGACAAGACCCCATAAAAGAAAATAGAACAAACGAAAACCCAAGCGAAAAACGATACGATAACAGAAAGACGAAGAAAACTTACAACTAAAAATCTAACAAAATCAATCAAGTAACAAGTCGATCATGCAGCAAGCGATTAGAGTAATCATCCAAGTCACAAGGGCATACAACTAGATGGAATTAATACTTAAAAATCTACAGCATGAGACGTAGTACGTCGAGCGAAATAATCCAAACAAGGAAACCCTCATGTATATACCATATGTCTCAAATTGTAGATAATTAAATATTAACACCGATCTATGTATGAAAAGAAACACAACTGGACTACATCTCACAAGAACTCATACTTAGCCAAGAAACGATGTCAAGTAACTAGCCATCCTATAACAGGTCACTGGTCACATCTCACACAGAGTCAACGCTCCTATCATCGGATAACTGGCTGTTCACAAATCCCCTACGCGCATCCAATCCCGCGAAACAAGTGGCTAGAGGACTACACGCAATCTGATCTCGGCCCAGTCCGAACTCAGGCAAAGCTCAGGTGACGAAACAAGTCACAGATCAAAGTGACGAAACAGGCCACTTTGTCCAACAAACTAACCCCAGGACGAAACAGGTCTCTGGTACGAGTCTGGAAGATACATCAACAGCCTTATCCGATCACATGAACATTAACTTCCCCATCCCAACTCCTCTCGTTTTCTAAGTCAAACATAATCCACACTGGAACTCGGTTTCACCACCTAAACTCAGTCAACACACCCACA
>BQKN01049681.1:0-26855 GCA_022839385.1 Asparagus kiusianus | reverse complement strand
CATAAAGTTGTTTTCAAAGTTTGTAATGGAATCCTCAATGAAGAAGAACACGATTTTCCACGCGAACAATCTGGCGACCACAGTGGGAGCCAACAGCTTCGCTGCCGAAGCTGGAGCGTCGCAGCCGCGGATCTCGATCCCGGTCGTGGAGGAGGTCGAGTATGAATTCGACCAACAGAAGTACGAGGAATACGTCTCCTCGTCCGGATCTACCTCCTCCCCCAAGTCCAAGAAGTCCCAAAAGCTCTCCTCTAGGAGAAAGGTGCGTTGGTGCGATGAAGTTGAAGCCACCAACGACGACCTCACCCCAATCGACGCCGAAGCTGCGTTGAGTGAGGCCCTACCGACCTCAAAGAAGGTCAAATCCGCCATTGAAGGCGTGGTGACTCTCTCCAAGAGAGCCCGCCAGAGGCAGCGTCAACGCCTCGCGAAGCAATTCGCCAAGGCCATGGAGTCCGTTGACGGGGTCCGTTATCATGCGGATCTGAAGAACAAACGAGGCAAGCAGCCTCAACAGCAAATGCAGGGTGGTTCCTCTAAACCATCAATTATGGAGTGGGTCCGTGTCAAACGGAATCGCTCGACTTTGGAGGAGCGCATCCGTAAACACCGCGCGTTATCGGCGCAAGCACGGGCCAAAGCTGAAGAAGCCCGTCGGAAGCTGCAGAAGGAGGTGGTCAAGAAGCCGCCACCAACACGCAAGGTTTGGAGGCCAAAGTCTGAAGCGGTTCAGGCTAAGGAGCAAAACCCGCAGCCTCCGAAAGTTCGAACTCCGGCAAGTCAACCCAAACAGCCGGTGATTGCCGCAACTACCCTGGGAGATCCCGCGGGACCATCCCAGAAGAAAAGATCAGTTTTGGAGCGCCTCGGTCCACTTCCGAAGGAACGAGGTAAAACTCCAATTCAAGAACGCTTGGGGCCAATGAAGAAACCCCAAACAATGCAACACGCTGGGGGTCGCCGTAACCCTCGATACTTGGAGAAAATCACGGCACCCAAGCGCACAACTTTGCGCATAGAAGTGCAAGATTCCGCTGAAGATTCACGTCCACGAAGACGTGTTTCGAGGCGTATAACTCTCGAGAGCCCGAAAAAGGCAATTAATCCTCAGAAGGAAATGTTGTCGTCCGAGGATAATGACATTATACCTGAGAAATCGTGCCCACACACGATAGGTTGCTCCGACTTTCAAACGGACGAGCTGTACTATCGTGTTGCGGGTACGAGCAAATCCAGAAAGAGAAGCCCTCAGAGGTTTGAAGCTTAATGTCCGTGCTCAAAACTTATTCGGGCAGTATTGTCTGAGTGCAACTGTGTAAAGACAGTCCCCGAAAGAGTTTCCGTGTTCGAGAGACTCAGCAATGAAGCGCCAAAGCCAAGGCCCAGGCGTTTCCGAAGAAAAAGAGCGATGGTCGAAGACGGTGAACATTCAAGGGTCACTGTCAACATGACCAATAGAGGAACATCGGCTCAGGATAACCCCGAGACGATTCCAGAAGCATCCCGACCCAGGACCCGTTTACAGTCTGGGGCCATCAAGCGAGGAACGTACGGTAGGGTCCGGACAAGAGTACCTTCAGAAGATGAAGAATCAGATGCTGGCTCAGCAGTGGCGTCTGATAACACAGTGTCCAGCGAAGGACAACCCCGCGAGGCGTTTATGATAAACGCGGAGCAAGTGGCCAAGATGCTTGAAGATGCCATGGCCAAACAACAGGAGACCTTTCGGTTCGAAATGCAAATGGCTATGCAGAACATGAGAGAAATGCATGACCAACAGCTTCAAGCATTAAGGAACCAACAAGGGGAACCAAGTCAGCCCAACCAGAACAACCTGGAAGATGAGGGTACAAATGAAGCTCGCAACCCTCCCATCAACCCAGGGGGTGGTAACGAGAATGCTAGCAAAGACACAGGTGAAAGCCTAAAAATTAAAAATCTCGAGAGCAAGATCAATACATTGATCTCTGCTCAAGAGATTAAAAAGACGGGCATTCCCTGTCCTTACCCAAGAGAGTGGGAATCGATCCCATATCCGGCAAAGTTTAGTCTAATCAACTTCACGCCGTTTAATGGGATGGGTTCACCAACTCAGCATTTGATTTATTTCAAATCGCACTTGGGAGTCATCTCGGGTAATGAGCCTCTGATGGTGCGGTCATTCGTCGGCACTCTTCGCGGAGCTGCCTTCGATTGGTATCGTCGCCTCAAGCCAGGAAGCATAAACAGCTGGGACGACATGGAGACCAAATTCCTTGCGAATTTCTTCGATGACGACACTGAAATCTCTATCGGGACATTGCTCGATGAGAAGCAGAAGGACGGAGAATTGGTCGAAGTCTTCGTCAAAAGGTTCCGGAATAAGGCGATGAATTGCCGGGACCCGATCAGCGAGGAGTTCATTCTTCAGACCTGCCACAACAACCTCTCGCTGGATGTTTTGGAAGCAATGGGCACAGCTCCATCCAAGACATGGAAGGACTTGAAGGTCCGAGGCGAGCAAGCTGAGCGGTTCCTCAGGAGGAAGAAGGCGGAGAGAGGCCAACCGGCTACAAATCCTCCGAAGCAGAACTTCAATCAGAAGGGAAAAGGTAAAGCTCAGGTTAATGCTGTTGATGCTAACCAAACCTTTCAATTGCAACCTCAGCAACAGCAGCAGCAGCAGCAACGAGCTCCACAGCAATCGCAGCCACATTGGCAGCAACGGTCTCAGAAGCAAAAGTCTTCGGAGCCGAGGTTTCCCAAAGTCTACTCCTTCAAAGATGACGAAGTTCCCGGCATCTTCAAATATCTGTTGGAGAACAACAAGATCCAGCTGCCGGCGATTGTGGATCATGAAGGGGCCACTAAAGTGACGGACCCGAGGTACTGCGCGTATCACAGAGCGGTCCACCACCCTACGAAGTCCTGCTATCACCTCAAGGACAAGATCCAGGCGTTGATCGATGTAGGAGTCATAACTCCGAAACCAGCCAAGAATGTAGGAGCAAATGCGGTGTCGATCAGTTTTGGGTCAGTACCCACAGCTTGGTTTGAGCCGAAGCGCGTCACCAAAGTCGGGATGAAGACGGTGAATGATGATCCGCATGGACAGCGCCAAAAGGGACTTGTGCCACACACAGCCCCGAACGGCGAAATCCTTTGGGTTCACCCCGACCTGATTGAAGATGAACAATGGGCCGGATCGTCATCCATGAAGAAATCTAAAGGGAAAGGAAAGTCTTGCTACTGAGTTTCCGCCATCCCAGGGAAAGACGACGAAGGAATCCCAACTTTCCCACTTTCTGAAGATGAACAAGAAGTCTTCACCACCAGAAGCGGGAACCAATACCACTTCAACTATCCGTCACATAATGAACAAGCAGCTAAGCTAGGGGTGATCCCAATTCCCAAACCGGCTGAAGATGTTCGACGACAGCCGGTAGATAAACAGAAAGACAAAGGATCCCAAGAGGTTCAGAACCCGAAGCAGTCTCGCTTCAGTCGTCCAATTGGAGGAGATAAACCGGGAAGTTCGAAAAATCCGCGTGTCTTCGACATCATGGCTCAGCTAGCTAACATTCCAGCAAGGATAACACTTTACGAATTGCTGCGGCTATCTAAGGAAACTAGAGAAGCCTTGCAAGAAGCCCTGGCCGATTCAGAGGTGTTCCTTACTCGAGTCAAACCAGCACCCGAGGAACTGGAATTGTCAGCCCAACAATGTAATGTGGCAGCCAAGAACATTCCCTGCATCACCTTTACCAAAGAGGACATGCAGACGAAGAATTCAAATCATGATCGGCCCCTGTACTTCGTCGGGTACATTAGCTCCAGCGAAGTTAACCGAATCCAAGTAGATCCGGGTTCCGCTGTGAGTATTATGCCACTTCGACTGATGCACAGCCTTGGCATTCCAGTCAGCAAGTTGGCGTCTACAGGCACAGTCATATACGGATTCAACACCAGCGGGTCAAGACCTTTGGGTAAAATCCGGATAAAGTGCCAAATGGGCGATTTAAAGACGGAGGTCACGTGCTACGTGATTGATGCTGAGACATCCTATAACTTACTATTGGGTCGGCCTTGGATCCATAGTAATGTTATAGTTCCCTCCACTCTACATCAGTGTTTGAAATATGTCGACACTGATGGAAGAGTTAGGACGGTGGTCGCGGATAAACAACCATTCAAAGGGTATGAGAATTATTTCACAGATTCTCTCCTTTATGGTAATGAATCCGACACGGAACCATCGATCCAAGGCACGGACAGCGGAGAAGAAGCTGATTCCGAAGCCGGATTCGATTACAATGGTGGTTTTGTTTTTAATGACATTGTACCCTTGGTAATCAATCTCGACGACGAACAGTCGTCAGATGGCGGTTGTAACTGGCAACTTGCCGAGCTTGAAATAAATAATGGTTTAGAGTACTCCTTGTCTTTTGATGATGCGATAAAGGGATTATACGATAATCCCGAATTATGTATGCCACTCCGATCGTCGTATGTAACGAAGAAGCGTCTCCAACACTCTTTCGGAACAACTCAGATTATTCCCGCCAAATTAGGGGGACAAAAAGAAGTGATCTTCGGTAAAGGAGAAAATCTTCCGGTGCCAGATCATTTCCTAAGAGAGGATGAAGATGGTGACAAATCTGGTTTACATTTATCTAAGTACAGTCCAGAAGCGCGCAAGCTCATGGAAAGACAAGGATATGATTTCACACTCGGAGAAGGTCTATACTTCGATCGAGGTTCCCGTGTCCCAGTCAAAGCGGCATATGTACCAAAGGGTAAACCGGAGGGCTATTATCGTCACAAGAGGGGCTTAGGCTACGTCTCGTCAGATGACGAATGTGGCTGGCAAATCATAGATCAAATTGCTAACAAAGCCAAGGATCGGTACTTGCTAGATTCGTCAGCTGAAGATTCCGACACAAGTTTGGGAGAAGGGTTCAAGACCTTAATGTCGAACATGACTACGGCTGATCCATCTACAATGGAGGACGACGATCAAATGCAAACGTGGGAGGACCCATGGGTTCATCACCTGAACATGCAATATGGTGATAGGTTCGAACAGAGAGAGCCACCCACCGAAGACGAGGTAGTCCAAATCAATATGGGTGATGAAGCCAATCCAAAGCCCATATTCATCAGTGGTAGTCTCCCATCAGATGAAAAGGAGGAATTAATTGCCTTGATCAGAGAGTATATCGACATCTTCGCCTGGAACTACGAAGACATGCCAGGGCTCGATCCCAATGTGGCAATGCACCGCCTCGACATCAAGCCGGATGCTAAACCTGTCAAGCAACAACAAAGACGGTTTCGTCCGCAGATCATGGAAGCCATCGAGGCTGAAGTTAAAAAGTTGATCGACTCAGGATTTATTCGGGAAGAACAACATCCAGACTGGTTAGCCAATATCGTTCCAGTCATGAAGAAGAATGGCAAGATCAGGATTTGCATCGACTTCAGGAATCTGAACGAAGCATGTCCAAAAGATGATTTTCCCCTCCCGATCACAGATGTCATTATTGACAATACCTGTGGATTCGAAAGAATGTCATTCATGGACGGCTTTTCGGGTTATAATCAAATCAAGATGCACCCGGATGACGAAAAGCACACGGCATTCAGAACGCCCCTCGGTATCTTCTGCTACACGGTGATGCCGTTTGGTCTAAAGAATGCAGGTGCCACGTACCAACGAGCAATGACTAAGATTTTCCAGAAACACCTCAGGAAAACAGTTGAATGCTACGTTGATGATTTGGTGGTGAAAAGCCGCAGCAAAGAAGATCACATCAAGGACTTGAGGACAATGTTTGATCTCATGCGGAGTCATCAATTGAAGATGAATCCCACAAAATCCTTCCTCGGAATGTCCAGCGGAAAATTCCTTGGATTCGTCGTTACCACCAAGGGTATACATATCGACCCAGACAAGGTAAAGGCGATAAATGAATTGCAACCCCCGAAGAACCTAAGGGAACTCAGAGGATTGCAAGGGCGTTTGGCGTATATCCGGAGATTCATTTCAAATCTTTCCGGGAAGTGCCAACCATTTTCGAAGCTAAACAAGAAAGGCGTATCGTTTATTTGGGACGATGCTTGCCAGAAGGCATTCGAAGATATCAAGGCATATCTGATGAATCCACCTGTTCTTGTTGCACCAAAATCAGGTAAACCGTTCTTGATTTATATCAAGGCGATGAACCATTCGATAAGTGCTTTATTAGCACAAGACGATGATAATGGTCACGAACAGGCAGTCTATTATCTAAGTCGGACCTTGATAGGCGCCGAGTCTCGATACCCGATGATCGAGAAAGAATGTCTTGCATTGGTGTTTGCGGTGCAGAAGATGCGACATTACTTAGTTGGCCAGACGATTTACGTCATCGCTAATGTTAATCCGGTACGGGTATTCATGACTCAACCAGGTTCGATGAATTGGCGGTTGGCAAAGTGGGCCCTTCTTTTGTCCCAGTATGATCTGCACTTCAAACAGCAGAAGTCGGTCAAAGGACAGGCGATTTGTGATCTTTTGGCGGCAAGCCCGACAACAGATACGGTTGAAGTATACGATGACTTGCCAGATGAAACCCACGAGGTTAATACCACGTCACACCAACAAGTATGGCAGTTATATTTTGATGGTGCCTCGAGAGCAGTCAATAAAGCAGTAACTCTGGGATGTCCTAAGGTCACTTCTGGAGTTGGAGTTGTCTTAGTTTCCCCAGGGAAGCACGTGATGCCTCGAGCTTATTCGCTGACGAGTCCATGCTCTAACAACGTAGCCGAGTATAACGCACTCCTCATAGGACTCAGTTTCGCCAAGGAGCTGGGGGTCGAATATCTCGAAGCCTTTGGGGATTCTCAACTAATTGTCAACCAAGTTCGTGGGGAGTATGAAGTCAGAAACCCAGACCTGATTCTATACCACCAAGAGGCCGTCAGAGTGGCAGATTCTTTTGAAGAATTTTACATTGAATACATCCCGCGTCTTCAAAACGCTTATGCAGATGCACTGGCAGCACTAGCAGTATCACTCGCGCAACCGCCCGAAACTGAACTGCTAGTCACAGTAAGATCACACCAACTCTGCGTACCCATATACGATATGGATATTGAAGAGGAGGAAGATAGAAACGTAAACGCCAAAGAGGTGAACTCAACCCAAATCGGGTCCGAGTCCCGAGATTGGCGCTTTCCCATTATTGACTACGTCCAATACGGCATTTTACCAGAGGATGTAAAAGAAAAAGAATCTATTCGCCGAAGAGCACCACGGTTCTTTTACAATACCGAGACCCGTACGCTGTATCGCCGAGGGTACGATGACTTGCTTCTCCGATGCCTTTCGAATGAAGAAGCAAAAGAAGTTCTTAAGGAAGCACATGAAGGAGAATGCGGTGCGCATCAGCCTGGTCCCAAGCTGTATGATCGAATCAGAAGAATGGGATATTTCTGGCCAACAATGGTTCGTGACGCGATTGAGTACGCTCGAGAATGTCACGCTTGCCAGGTGCATGCGAATTATATGCACCAACCACCGGAGCGATTACACACATCAACCACGTCTTGGCCATTCGAGACATGGGGTATGGACATTGTCGGTCCTATCTTTCCTCCTTCAGTAAAAGGTGATCGATTCATCCTCGCTATCACCGACTACTTTTCAAAGTGGGCTGAAGCCATTCCGCTTAAAGAAGTAAAGACGAACAATGTCATCAACTTCATCAAGCATCACGTCATATACCGACATGGCGTGCTGAGGCGGATCATTCATGACAACGGTCCGCAATTCATAAGCAACGCCTTCATCCGGTTCTGTGACAAGTTCAAGATCCAAGATGTTTCGTCAACACCTTATTACCCTGCCGCTAACGGATTAGCTGAGGCTTTCAACAAGACGATCATCAAGATCTTATCAAAACTCGTGAAAACCAACAAACGGGATTGGGACGATAAACTCGGCGAAGCGCTCTGGGCTTATCGTACTACCATACACACACCTACAGGAGCTACTCCATATTCGTTGGTCTACGGATGCGAAGCTGTGCTACCGTTGGAGATTCAAATCCCCTCTCTTCGGATCGCTCTCGCAACGGAGATGACGACCGAAGAACATCATCAAAAACGTCTTGAGGAACTCGAAAGGCTGGACGAAAAGCGCTTGGAAGCTCAACAACACATCGAGTTCTACCAGGCTAGGATATCCAGGGCTTTTCACAAGAGGGTCCGCCAAAGAAGCTTCAAGGAAGGAGATCTAGTCCTCGCTGCTCGCCGACCAATAATCCTCACCTCTAAGAAGAAAGGTAAATTCGAACCTAAGTGGGAAGGACCGTTTGTAATAGATACAGTCTATTCAAACGGTGCTTACCGCCTAATTTCTTTAGAGGGTAACATGCAATTAATGCCAATAAATGGGAAGTTTTTAAAAAAGTACTATCCCTAGTACGTTCAGGACAACTCATTTATCGGGAAGTTCCTTGAAGAATATTACACTTAATATTCTAGAGGATAACCCAATTTTATTTTCACCACCAAAATCCCTCGCTGATCAATTTCAATTGACAGTGAGTCCACCAAAAAGGTTCACTCTCAGTTCGGAGTCCCCTTTCGATGAACGAAAGAACTTCATTTCTTTTCTCTTGGGTTCAACCTTTTTATGGTTGTAACTGAAGTTGAAATTTCTCTTCGATAAACGAAGAACTCATTTTTTTCGATCAGATAACCAATCCTATAAAAGGTAGGTTTATCTAGATCTTCCGGATTCTCGGAGTGGAGATCCCACTTCTAGTTTCCTTCTGGCACTGGAAAAAGAATATAAAATTCTTCCTTTCCAGAAACAAGGAATAGAATATAAAATTCTTCCTTCCTTGTCCAGGGAATAGAATATAAAATTCTTCCTTCCCCACATCAACTCTTTTTCCAAAATTTATAAAATTAAGATTCATCTTAGGTATTTTATCCCGAAACCTAAGCAGGGATAAGTCTGCGCCTAACACGCGCTGCCGGTTTAGTCTTTTTCCGATTGAAAAAAATACCAGAGTTCGACTCTGGGGTATTTTATCCTGAAACCTAAGTAAGGATAAGTCCGCACCTAACATGCGCGGCCGGTTAGTTCTTAACCGTTAAAAAGAACACCCGTCCGCATATTCAACATTGTGGCAGGTTGTTATTAATAACACCGAAATCCATGCCTCATACGCATGGGGAATTTTATCCTGAATCCTAAGAAAGGATACGTCGACGCCTAACACGCGTCGCCGGTTTGGTCTTTATCCGTAGAAAAAGATACCAGAGTCTGACTCTGGGGTCTTTTATCCCAAAGCCTAAGTAGGGATAAGCCAACATCTAAAACACGTTGCTGGGTAGCCTATTCCCATAACAATGGCAAAGTCTACATATTCAAAGTTGTAGCACAAAGTCTAAGGGAGTTCATTCCTTTAGCGCAACGTCACATGCGGAACGGATTAAAATAATCCGCATGTAAACCCGACTCAAACGGTAGTCGGTAAGAGCACACCAAATCCGTTGAAGGCTGAGGATTTGCCAAAAATCCTAAGTCAACGTCTCATACACGTTGCTGTTTAGTCTTTTCACAGGAGAAAGACGAAGTCTACGTATTCAACATCGTAGCACTAAAAGAGTTAACTCTTTTAACTTAACGTCACGTGCGGAACGGATTTAGACAATCCGCACGCTAGCCCGACTCAAACGGTAGTCGGTAAAGGCTAATCAAATCCGTTAGAGGCTGGGGGTTGGCCAAAAATCCTAAAGCCAACACCTCACACGTGTCGCCGGGTAGCCTATTCCCGTAACAATGGCGAAGTCTATGTATTCGACATCATAGCACAAAGTCTCAGAGAATTCAATCTCTGAGCATAACGTTACATGCGAACGGATTTAAACAACTCGCATGCTAGCCCGTCTCAAACGGTAGTCGGTAAAGGCTCATCAAACCCGTTGATGGCTGAGGGTTTGCCAAAAATCCTATGAGTATTATGGTCAATCATTTCAAATGGAATGACGAATCATAATAAAGATAAAAAGGGAATTCACTAAAAGAGTCAAAAGTCAAATCACTCAGTAAACAAAATCAAACATCAAGCCCGTGGCTAAAAATCTGCTGACTGAACTTAGACAGCTTATCATCATAAGCTTGCCTAAGCTCAGCCCTAATGGACTCCTCAGTGGCGGCCGAAGTCTTCGCAGCAGTCTCTTCTGTCTCGGATAGCTTCTGCTTCAAGGACTTCAACTCATCAGACAAAGCCGTGCAGGTCTGCTCGTCCTGTGTCTTCGTCATCTGAAGAACATCAAAAGTCTCCTCCTTTTCACGGAGTGCTCTTCTGAGCTGGTCTATCTCGGCCGCACAGGAAGTGAGAGAAGAATCGAGCTCGGCAAGAGAAGATAACCTGGTAGCAAGGCCGGTCTCAACTCGAGCTACCCGGTCTCGCTGCACCTGAACCTCAAGATCAGCAAGAAGCTGAGCCTCGCGCAGTGACTGTAAACGAGTATCCAGCTCAACAGCAATGAAGGAAGAAGCACCGGTATCTCGAAGCTCACGAAACATCTGAAGCTCACGCTCTAAGCAGTCGAGATCGTCAACTATGGCCTTCGCCAAATCTGGGTAGCCGGCCTCCCTTATCAAATTGATTCTGGAATTAAGGAAAGGTTTGAACTAGTGAAGGGAAAGTCCGCTGTGGAAGAGCTTGCCAATCATAGCCTTCACAAAAGAGAAGAAGGAGCGAACTTCTAGACAGATAACGATCTTGTCGGGATCGTCGTCGGATAACAACTCCTTCACTAAGATATGAAGACGAGAAGAACGCCCTACACAAAAAAGAGGGAGAAGTCCGTTAAAAGTTTTAATGAGAAAAAGGAATAACATTCTTCAATGAGTTAACTTATACCTTCTTCTCCTTGAGCCGCTGGGGGTAGTGGAGGTGTAACGGCTGTAGGTGCATCAACTGGTATAGTTGGTCTCACAGCCGGCTCGACAGGGTCTTTCTCAACAAAATCTCCTGCCAGATTCAAAACGGAATTCACAGAGGCGTTACATTATAGTTGCATTAGTCAAGATTGACTAGTCCTATAAGTAACTCAGAAAGAAGCACATACCTTCAAAGGAACCATCCTCAGGATTTCCAGCGAAGGCGGGCTCAGAAAACATATCCCCAGGTAACTGGTCATCGATCTGAGGAGAGCTATATATGTAGCACATCATAGGAGTGTCCGCAAACAAGCTTCCCTCGTCGAAGTCATCGATGGAGAAATCTGACATAAAAGAATATCAGTGCCAAAGAAAAGTGAAGAGACTACAACTAATGGAAATGAGTTACCTCTCACGGGTGCATCGGCCTCTTCATTTCCAGGATTCGCCTCCTACAAATTATCTGAAGAAGCAAGAAGTAGAGGACAGTTAGGAGATACACAAATTCATTCGTGTATTATCTAGAGAAATACGGTGTCAGTGTTAGATGTACCTGGATTCACGGAATCGGGTCCTACATTGATCTCCTCTCTAATGTCAGCAACCCCTGTAGGCCTCTCTACAGGGGGTGGTGGGTCAGACTCATCGGGAGATACGGGAATAGGATCGGGACTCATCTCATTCTCCCCACGCGCTCCTATATAGAGGTGGAAAAGTATAAATCAATGTACTGAATAACCAAGAGAATGGTTTTCAGGATAGATGTTACCTCTATCACTAACAGGATCGTCACCAGCAAAGTCCATATCTGAGGCTCGGGAAGCTGCACGCGGCCTACGGGCTAATCTCTTCCGCCTAGCAGTGGGTATCGAAGGTCTCGCCTGAGGAGGAGGACGAAACTCTTCATCATGATCAACTATGGTCCCTGAAACGTCAGACCATAGTCAGTTTCAATATTTCTGGAAGATAAAGGGAAAAGTTGAATCGCAAACCTCGCTCAGAAGAGTCATCATAATCTTCGGGATCCCCGCCTGAAGCCTCGTCTGTGGAATGGAATGTCCTCTGGCCCTCCTCATCAATTCGGCGAGTCTTGTTCCGCGCCCTCTGTGCACGAGCGTTCTCCCGAATCCTAAGGGAATCAATCTGAGAAGCCTTCTCAGCCTCTATCTCTGCAATCGGCTTCACGGGGACAGTCTTGTTAGCTGCTAGTAACCACTTGCAGCTCAAGAAAGTGAGGTTCAACTGCCGATCAATACTCGGGAGGCTGAACTTAGCACCAGTACAGCCAGTCACGGTCCACAACCATGCACGGAGACCGTCGATCAAACAACTATGGGTCCGAAGCTGCTGACGAGGATTCCCGATGTAGAGCTGATCATAGCCAAACTGGCGAGCGAATCGGCAGGGTAGATATGGCTCTATGAAGCACTAATCCCTCACCCGAAAAGTCAGATAGCCAGGCCTGATGTTCACCAACCAGTTGAAGCAGCCAATGTCTAAGTGAGTCCGATACTCTCTCGGCCTCTCATCATCTATCAAGCACTCGCCGTATCGGCCGGAGAACTGCGGAAAACAAGTGGAGAATGCCCAACACTTGTGGACCTGCAGCTGCTGTCTGACATCAGAAAATCCGCGGCCCTCCCACCTGCCATTCTTAAGCAACTGTAGCAGAGGAACAGAATGGTCTGTGGCGTTCGGCACCGACATCATATCCGAGCGGTGGAGGACGAACCAAGCCATCAGATAAGCGTACGGAAGCTCCACCTTAAGAGTGGGAATCTGACCTGGCAAATCGGTCTCCTTCCGTGTGAAGGCACTGGAAAGCTGTCGAAGTCCTCGGTGAATGTCAGCTACCATCACCGGAAGAAGTGAAAGCTCTTTCTTATAAGCAAGCTGAATGGCCGGGTAGAGCACCTCTAAAGGCAATACATCACCAGACTGGTATGGAACCACACACTTCTTCAACCAAATAGCGAGATAACCGGCAAGAAGAGTCATCGGCCGAATCGGAGTGGTCGCATGCCATAAGAAAGATCTGAATCTGGTCTTCGCAGGGAAGCCACCCTCAGGACTGCTAGTGGTGTAGGAGTGAGCATCAATCTTTTTCAACAAACTGTTCACCTCTGAGGGAGTAAGTGGGGCCAACTCACAAATAACCTCGCCAGAACTGTTCTCCAGGTTCTTGAATAAATAGTTCGCAAACTGCTTCAGACTCACGGAGGCCTTGGTCCTTTTCGCTAAAGGCTCAGACTGTGCCAAAGCAACGTGATAATGACAAGTGAGATCCCATAGAGTCTCATAGCGATCAGGCATGCGATCCTTCAACTGGTCCAATTCACGATTAGAGGGAAAGTACTCCTGGTATAACATCTGTCCCATGGGCAAGCCAGAAATCCGGTGCATCTCATGAAGAGCCAAGCCCAACTCCCCCTGCCGGGTCAGAAAAGTGTTCGAGTCTGGATTATATAGATCGAACAAAGCACAAAAATGTCTCAAACTGACAGGCAAGCCATACATGGTGGCACGAACGGCTGCATACAAACCGCAAGCGTGCAACTCCTCGCCCCATCGGCTCAAGACGTATGTCGTCATGCGACTCCACCAAGACTTGTCTGAAGAGTGGACCCAACCATAAATCCTGTGACGAGTCGCAGGCATCTCCCGTCCTAGGGCAGCGAGGCGATTCCTCAAGGTCAAAGCAGTGGCAAGAAGCTCGTTACGTGGCGGTGCATCTAGTCCCAACACTCCGGGATGTAATCCGGTGATGTGACTCCTGCTCGAGCCAGGAGCTGCCTGATGGGTGATATAGCCACAATGGACGCTCTCATGATCCTCCGTCAAGCGCCACGACATCTCCCGTGTCACAGCCTGACGCCTGAGCTCAGTCAATGAGCGATGCTGAGGAATCTCCGGCAAGTATATGAAGCCACTGCCGGTCTTGTGGAGCCACTGCTCAGCGTCAATGAATACGGCTTCTGTGTCATCGACGGAATCACCAAACAGGAAGTCGCTCTTCTGAAGAGGCTGAGTAGAGCTGGCATCCTTCACAAAAGGCGCATCTGTGATCAGCTGACGAATGGTACGATGACTACCTTCCCTCACCACATGGGCAACCTCAGTCGACGTGCCCGAAGCAAACTGAGGAATGGCTGGAATAGGAGAAGGATCGTCAGAGATCGAGTAATACTCGCCACGACGCCCACAGACTGCGTGGGACGAGAATGATCCAGAAGGGTATCCCACTGCAAAGTGAACAGTTAAACACTGGTTAGTCCCGATTATAAAAGGAAATTGAACTCATCTTACAAATAGTTAAGATAGAGTCATTGCCTTATAAAGGGTGAGACGATTTGGCCACATTGTGCAATTACAACACAGGGTATGTCAACAACATATCCCTGCCTTATAAAGCGCAATGTAGCGTCAAATCGCCCCCTTTAATTTTGAGATATGGTTTTGACCAAGCAAAACATATCTTTGAAGCGTCGATCCTCACCAACGAGAATCAAGGCTCTTCCCGATTACCTCGCCAAGGAGAACAACGTGGGGTAAAAATGGACCAATTTGCAAATTTTCAAGAAAAGAGGGGTTAATTTGCAAAATGTCCAAACATGCCGAAAGCGTCGATCCTCACCAACGAGAATCAAGGCTCTTCCCGATTGCCTCGCCAAGGAGAACAACGTGGGGTAAAAAAGGACCAATTTGTAAATTTACAAGAAAATAGGGACTAATTTGTAAATTTCCAAATACTACCAAAAAAAAAGGGGGGGCTCACCAGCATAGGAGGGAGGCGCGCCATCAGCCGACATAGCAGGGGAACGCCCTCTCGAAGCACGTGACATGACAAGCTGCAAAATAAGTTAAAAGAGGTCAGATCTAGAAAGAAGATCACTTTTTTTTATCAGATCTACCCCCTGAAAGAGAAGCTCGAGGCGTCAAACCACATTCTCAACCCTCACATATGATCCTACAAATGCATAAATTAAAATTGAGCATGAAAAAGATCATAATGGTGGAAGATTTACCTGAAGAAAGGCTAGAGATCCAACAAAAAATGAGACCTTTTTGGAAACTCTCAGCACGCGCTCGAGGGGCCTAAAAGAAATTCTAAAGATGGAATTTTTGGGAGGTTTCTCAGTCAAAGATCCAAAGGAAGACTAGATCTAAGACAAAGATCAAATTTTGGCGAAGAACGGATGCTCGACGGAAGAAAAAATCAAAAAAAACAAGGGGGGGTTCGGCCGGCCCTAGATGGGAGGAAGAAAAGAAAAGAAAGAGGAGAAAAATCCCTCTTTTATAGCCTTGAACCAGATCTGGCTGAACCAGACCAAGCCAAATTGGACCAGACTGAGCCAGAATGGGTCCAAATTGAGCCTGAATGAGCCAAATTGAGCCAGATTGAACTTGGCTGGACCAGACCAAGCCAGAGTGGATCAGACTGAGCTAGAATGAGCCAAATTGAGTCTGAATGGACCAGAATGGACCAGTTTGAACCAATTTCGAACCAGTTTGAACCAAATTCGAACCAGAATTCAAATTGGAGCTGAATTAAGCATCGAAATGACTTCAGATCAACCTACGGTTCAGTTCCTCACCTATTTAATCCCTCTCTCATATATTTAGAAGGGTTGGAAAGATTTTTTGAGCCAAATTACTGCCTTTTTTGGGCTCATTTTCAAGCCGGTTCAGATTATTCGAACCTAAAAGAATACTCCAATAAGGTATACGAGTATAAACTATTCCCTATTTTTATTGAGAAGTTCCTGGAGAGTATTCTTCTAAAAATATTCTTAAGGATAACTCAATAACACGACGCCGGACAACGCGTCGCAAATGAAGACTCTGCGCCAACAATCGAGCGTTGGTTGTACGTCAAACCAACCAGCACAAGCTAAAAGATTGAAAAATCAGGAATCGACTTCAAGTTCAAATTCCGACGACGGTCAGACAATAAATGCAGCACCGGAATCTTTACAAGCATTCGACAAAGCACCGAATAGCCTGAAGGAGTGAAGAAATACAGAACGAAAGTCGTTCCAGGTCCCGTTACACCGACAAAGGGTAAGGGACAATCATATCCAAAATATCCCAGACTCCTCTATAAAAGAATGAGGCTGGAACATTTTGGAGGGGGTATCTGTAGGCGTGTAAAATTGCCTATAGGTCCCTTAGCTTAGCTCGGCATGATGATTCGACAAATCAACGGACGTTCGAACGACGAAACGAACTAAAGAGGCTACGAAGCTAACGAACCGCACGTGAACAACGTCAATGGTTCGGGGAGTCAACGAGTCATCCAACAAAGCGGATTTGAACTCAAACACCGACTGGGTTTTACTGCCAAATCAGGAATCAAGTCAACAAATCAACAAAACAGCCGAACAACGGACAAAAAAACCGGAAACAACGGAAAACGACGAAACCAGCGCACCTGGGGGAACTCGGCCCGAACCGAACCACCCTAAGGTGGCTCGGCCCAAGCCGAGCCACCCAGAGGTGGCTAGGCGC
This sequence comes from Asparagus kiusianus, assembly GCA_022839385.1. Lineage (NCBI taxonomy): Eukaryota > Viridiplantae > Streptophyta > Magnoliopsida > Asparagales > Asparagaceae > Asparagus > Asparagus kiusianus. The sequence continues at coordinate 10,417 of BQKN01049681.1, read as the reverse complement.
TGTTTTGTGCCAAAGGCACAGTTTTGAGTGCCTATAAATAGGCCTGGCACTCGTTCATTTGAGAGGACTTTTTGGTTGAACTTCTAAAGAGCCGAAACTCTGCCGGATTATCATCTCAACTCGGAATTGTGAAGGCTTGAAGCTTAGACCCTCGGATTCAGTTTTCGGCGAGCACCCGCGACAAACAAGGTAGGAGTTCGAAGAAGCTAATCCTCAGATCTACATCGTTCTACTCCGGATCTAAGCTTGGTTCTTAGATCCCGAGATTCGAGCGGTCGTTTCCTTGGCGAAACGATCCCTCCCGGCTATTATCTCCTTGGTGGGATAATACCCATAATACGTTGTAGATCTGCCTGGATCCAGATCTCGCGGTGGTCAACGGTAATCAACCCCGGCGCAGGCAAAGAACCCCACAAAGCGAGCAACCGCAAAACAGGAGCTCGCGATCTGTTCAAAGGAAAGTTGTAATTTTTTGTTTCTTTCTTTATTTCGATCTCCATTGTAACCGGCTCTTATAAAAAGACCGGATATTTGTAAAATGCATAAAGTTGTTTTCAAAGTTTGTAATGGAATCCTCAATGAAGAAGAACACGATTTTCCACGCGAACAATCTTCATTGTTTGAGCTTCAATCTCCATCTCTCCATCTTGTTTTTCAGAGAAGAATTTCTAAACTCTTTTCTAGCTCTTTATTTATTTTGATTATAATTTCTATTAGCTAGAATTACATTGAATTTAGTTTTGATTTATCTCTTTATTACACACACCCACATTGAGCTTTTAGTATTTTCATACATAGTATATTTGGGGTTCTGAGATTGTAACTTAGAGTTAGGCTTAATTGAGTTCTCACCTTATTTAGAGAACAACCATTGTATTGAGAGTTATTATTGTGATGTTCACTTTGTATTATACTAGTACACCGAGAGGAGTGTGTGGTGAGAGACGGGGTCGTCTCAAGAGGAGTGGGGTAGGTGGTAATACCTAGAGATAGGTTGTAATTACTAACACTTGAGGAAGACATGGGCTAGAGACCAACACTTGAGGTGGTAGTTAGTGTGTTTATATTGTGAGTGATTGTAAAGTTTTCAGTGAACTAGAAAACCGAGTGTAAGGTATAAACATTATTCGGGTGAGCGTTGAAAACCCGGTTGCGTAGTGGATTCTCCCCGGGAGTGGGGAGCGGAGACGTAGGACGGGATGTTCGAACTCCGTGATCATTTCTTATGTGTTTGAGTTTGACTTGTGTACCTATATTTTGTTGATCTCTATCGTCATTCTCTTTTGTCTAACTCATTCACTACATCGTTTGTATTTGTTTATCTTGTTTCACCCTTGTTTAAATTGCTTATCCTTGCATATATATCTTATTACATATCATTCTTGCTAGGATATATTTATTTTATAAGTTTTTAATTTGGCATAAATCGGATTAGATTAGCATAAACCCTATTCACCCCTCCTCTAGGGTGTTTTCACTGCATCCAAATCCAAATGATCCCCAAACTATGTCACCTCAGCTGAAATCCCAAACGATGTAGTATGATCTAGAGTGTGTGGAGTAATATTCACCCAACGTGGAGTAGCATCATCCTCTACCCGTTGCGATATCCCAATGTTCTGATCAACACTCTTCACCTGCCAAGAGTCAAATGTGGCATACCTGCTCAGAACAAAATCAGAGTCTCCCAACTAATAATCAAACGAGCCTCTGAATCCTAAATGTGCTATTAGATCAAATCTCACATCCTCGATGTGACCAAATGTTGGGCAACCAAACATCTAACGCAACCCAAAATCTAAAACAGCTCCACCAGATACAAAATCTCCAAACACAGCAATCGATAACCTATGACTAAGATAACCCAAATATGTCGAAGCTCCAAAACTCCTCTGCAATATAATGCTCGACAACCAACGTCGATCCTCCTCCAGCAAGAAACGACCCATCAAAACTGTCATCTCATCTCGTCACCCCAATGTTTCCTCTCCAATGAAGTGTCTCAAATTGCCATGAGCTCGACACAAATACAAAAAAAGAACCCCTACTAAAATCAGAACAACGAATTCCTTTTCTGCCAATACACTTCCTCTAACTGTTATTGACTACTAGGACTTCAAACCAACAGGACTTGGTTGCAACCCATAAATTGCTAGTACAATCCCCAACATAGGAAACCAAATATCGATTACCTTCCAATGATACCTCCTTGGAAGACCCCCCAAATAACTGAATAAACACCACCTAGAAGACCCCTCAATCGATGGATAGAAGTGTCAAACTCTACCTCGGTCTCTTTGCTCATACTAATGTGCTCAAAGGACTTCAATATGTAGGTCAAGGCACTTCTCAATAATCCAATGTACCGTATCAACAATCAAATATCCTAGTCTCAAATCCTTCTTTCTCGGCCATAATTCTCAAAGTACCAACAAACCAATGCGAAACAAACCAAGAATAGATACAAACTGATAAAGGAGAGATTTTTACCTCTAATTGAAACCCTAGCAAGAGTCTCCGAAAGATCTCACCCCACACGACGGAAATGAGATCCACAAATAGGAAAAATCTTACATTTATTACCAACCGAAGCTCTAGACGAACTTCCAAAGTGATCTACTCCTCCAAATATCCCAAGCATAACCCGAGCTCTGATACCACTTGTTGTGCGCGGCAGAAGCCAAAACCAAACTGATGTGGTTCGAGAGACCAAATCAAACAAACGTCGAGAGAAGGCCAAACAATGCAAAATAATGGCACAAACTCAAACAACCAATTTTAACGTGGATCGGCAAGTTGTCTACGTCCACGGGGTAAGAAGGGGATGGAGTTTTTCACTAATAAAGAAGAAGAGTACAAACAGAGATTAAAAATCACTCAAACTCACTAATTAATCTCACCAACAAATCTCTAATTCTCTTCAAATAAAACCCTAACCAATAGCTCAGAAAATACCTCTTTTCTGTGCTGCAAATATCCCAATTCGCTGCTCAATTCTCTCTTCTAATTGTTCTATATATATAGAAATCCTAAAACCAAAAACATACTAGGAATTCTAAAACCAAAAACAAAATAGATTAGGAATCCTAATAACATGTTACCAAAACAGATTTAGAATCATGTTACCAAAACAGATTAGGAATCTCAATAACATGTTACCAAAATAAATTAGGAAACATATTAGGAACCTGCTATCCAACAGACCTCTACACAAATTTTACCTTTAAGAAAAAAGTCATAATCGAGGAGGGAAATTAGAATTAAACATAGTTTTGTTGGATTTGAGATGCAAGCCTAGATGGGGGGGGTGAATAGTTGCTATAATTTTTTGACTAAGTCAGAATAAAAAATAGCAAAAATAAAATAAGTAAAAAGTAAAAGCAAACCAACATAAGAACATACGAGATTTTTATAGTGGTTTGGATCAAAACCCTACATCTACTCTTTCTTCTCGCAAAGGGTCTTCTTCACTATGACTATAGTTCACCCAAATCATAACCCAATTTGGTAGGCTTTAAAAATTGCACCCTGAAATCTACTCAAAACCAGTCATCAAATCTAACTCTTCACAATGACCAGAAGAAACCTAGGCCTAGTTGGCCAAACCCTTAATTAACCTGGCTTGAGTATGCCAACCCTCAGTTACCCTGACTTGAGTACGCTGTTAAACTCACAAGTTAAAAATACAACCAACCAAAACAATTAAGTACAAAAAGAATAATTTTACAGCTCTTTATTAAACCGTTTTCCAAATCGATGAAGATGAAGATATGTAAATAAGTAGTGTATCAGTATAAGCGTAGGGCACTCCTTCTGACTGAATCAAACTCTAATAAAAAGTGCACCGAGAAAAAATTGAACGAAGCTCAGAGGATTTGATCCCCCCCCCCCCCCCCCCACCCTAAAAAAAGATCTCTACTTTTTATCCAATTGCCTTTTTCTCTTCTTGTTGTCTCTCATCAAAAATGAACTACAACTCCTCTTATATAGGCCTTAATAGAATAGGAAAGAGATGCTTTAATCAGAGTCTTAATAGGAGATCAAATCAATTAACGAAAAGTTGAGATTAAATCTGGAGATATGCCAAAACGCGTCATAACCATCGATGGTGAGTCACGATCATCGAGGGTCCATTAATGATTGTTAATGGTTGACCGTAGTCCATTGATTGTACAAATTTTGATTTCTAGATTTTTTTTTCTTCGATTGTTGACTGTAAACCATCAATGGTTCTTGCGATCATCGATGGTTAACTATAGACCATCGATGGTCTAATTTTTTATTTCTGTTTCTCCCATTCTTTCCTGTAGTCCATCGATGACTTGCTTGACCATCGAATGTGCCTCTTGACCATCGATGTTTCAAAGACTAAAATCAATGTTCGTGGTAATTTTTGCATCATTTTGAACCGCAGCTTGTTTGTACCTATTTATACCTGAAATATATCATCTCACAAATATATCGATATCAAATAAGAGTTTGTTATTAATCAAACAAGTGATATTGCACGAACAATGTTCTAACAACTTTGTTATAATTAAAATGGCCGGTTGTGGGTAGATCAATTAAGCGTATATTGGATGGTTCTTCAAGTTATCAAGTGAAATGCATACTGCATTGAAGTAGAGAACTATGTTGATCATTTATTAGATGTGTTTGATTAATTTATCAATGATCCCTGACACAGGGATGTACATTGCATCACCAAAGTAATTGATTTTTGTACTGCTTTGGTGCATAGGTTTATATATGCTAATCATTTTTCAAATGTTCCATTAGTTGTTAATGCCCCTTGAGGCTGCAAGTTCCATCTTTTTGACGCGTGTTCATTGCATCATTGTAAATAAAAGAGTGGGGTAAGTTAACTTATGCCCGCATCCAACACCTAGTCTGATGATATAAATTAGATTAAGGGGTTTTTGTTTTTGGGCTCATTTGTTTACTCCACTTTATCTTTAAATCCACCTATTATTATTTGTATCTCTAAGCCTAACTCTCTTTTTGTATTTATCTTTAAACACAATCTCCAAAATACAATACTTTTCAGCACTTGTATTTATATAGAATCAAGGTAAAAACCCCAAAATACCCCTTTCCCCATATAAACCAGTATCTCTCCTCAAAACCCCCTTTAGTCCTAAATTAAAAAAAACAAAAGCCCCTTGTCTTCGTCGTGACCCGTCTCCAGCTGTCGTGACTCGTCTCCAGCCACCGTCGTTGTCGTCGTTGCCGTTGACCTCGTGATCAATCGTTGTCATCGACCTCTTAGCTTCGTCACCTCGTTTCCGTCCCAGATCTCGCCGTCGACCTCTTAGTTTGATCATCGTCGACCTCTTAATTCGATCCCACTATTCGACTTCTTGGTGGATTTGTTTAGTAGAGGGAGCTTGATACCTGAACTTCAAGAGAAATCGACGTGGGTGAAGTTGAAGCAGAGGCTGAGGAAAGGGGGGAGGATAATGGTGAACTGTGGAGGGAGCTGTGTAGAGTCTGAGGATGGGAAAAGAGATGAGAAGTTAGTAATGGAGGAGACATTGAGAGCGATGAGTGAAGTTTTCGATAGTGATGGTGGGCTGTGAGTTTTGAACCTTGGGTTGAAGGAGGAGGATAGTTGTGTAGCGTTGACGGGGCCGAGGCCGGATTTCGACGAGTGGAAGGGGAAGATGGTGAAGGGGTTGAGGGGGTTTGTTGATATGTGGAGGGCTTATCAAGGTTAGTTTCTGGTTGCATATTTGGTGTTTGATTTAATACCTGCGAGAAGTTGTTCGCTTCATTTCAATGTTCTTTTTTGCGCATCTTATGTTTTGAAAATTCTGTGAGATGTATTTGAGTTAAAAACCAGAATAGCCATGTTAAAATTTTTATTAGAAGAATATGACCAATTTTTTTATTAGACGTATCTCTACAATGTGGATTAGTGTATTCGACTTATTCATTTATTGTTCTTTCGTATGTGCTAACACATAAAAATTATATAATTACGGGCCAAGAGTGTTATATTGATATTGCAAACATTTGAACTTACAGTAGCTTGGATTGTGGGGTGTTCTTGATGGCGTACATGTTTAGCCTCGTTTCCGATCAACCAATTTCAATTGCCCAAAAGGATTGTGCAAGACATAGAGCTCGTATCGTTGCTCTATTTCTATCTGAATGTATATTTTTCATAAGTGTAATGTTCATTGAACCGCTTATATTCAGTCTATTGCTCTATTGTTCTTTTGATCCAGTTATATTTTGATTTCAGGAGACAAACGTGATCCTCAAGACAAATTTTCCGGATGCTAGATGTCAAATGTGATATCAATAGTTAACTAAGTGTAAACATATGTTTGGAAATTAATTTGTAAAGTATTTGTATTAATGTATGTTTGTCAGTATGAACATATGTTTGTTATTATGAAACCTATGGGACTGCTGTTGGAATATAGTTTGTCATGCAAGGTGTATATAGTTTGTTTGTCATTATGAAACATATGTTTGTATGAACATTATATATAGTTTGTCAATTGCATTTTTCGGTTATATTACTGTTGGTATGTGGCTTCTATGGTAGATTTGATGATAGATAGATAGATTTGATGATAGATAAATTATGAGAATTCTCGTGCCTTGTTAAGATGTCCCTTGCATAAAATAAATAATAGACAAGAGTGAATGAAACGTTTGAAAGTGACTCCATCTTCTAATTGATAATTTTTAAAATAATTGTCTTTATACATCTCAATCAAGTACATGATCCAGTTACGCGTACACAAACTAATGTATCAAGGGTGCATGTATTTACTGCCTTCGTTAGATCATTTAGTGTAATTCAATGTTGTGCCAAAAGCTGTGTCGAGAAACCAAACCAAACGCCAATCCAAGAGAGCTAAACGAACTAAATATCAATGTACAAACAAAACACCAATTTTAACGTGGTTCGGCAAGTTGCCTACGTCCACGGGGCAAGAAGGGGATGGGGTTTTCACTAATAGAGAAAGAGTACAAAATTAAGATTACAAATCACTCGAAGGAACAAACTAATCTCACCAACAAGCTCTTAATCTCTCCAAACAAAACCCTAAACAAATAGCTCAGAAAATACATCTTTTCTGTGTCAAAATATCCCTAATTTTCTTCTCCGAATTCTCTCTTCCAATTGTTCTATATATATAGAAATCCTAAAATCATAAGCATGCTAGGAATTCTAAACCAAAAGCCAAATCAAATTAGGAATCCTAATAACCTATTACCAAAATATATTAGGAATCCTAATAACCTCATGTTACCAACATAGATTAGGAATCCTAATAATCTCATGTTACCAAAATAGATTAGGAATCCGCTATCCAACAATTCTCCACCTCGGCGAAGTTTTCCCAAAACTGAGCCGATACGGACCAAACCAAATGCCTCACTTGTTATGTCCAGTACGAAGTGAAACGATCCACAACAACGGACTCAATCCACAATAAGTCAAGACCTAAATGGGAGTGCGAATACTCACCCAAATGTCGGTATCTACTCACCAAATCGGCTGCATCAAAACTGACTGCCTACGTATCCTCTTGCCCAAGGAATCAAGCCTTCACGTAGTTCACCCAAAAGGCCTCCAAAGACCCTCAAACAAATAGAAAAGTCTGCAACTCTTTCCTAATATCGCCAACGGATCTGTAACTGATAGCGGCCCTAAACTGATACAAATCAAACACCTCCATCTGAGGTGAACCAATGGCCGTATCCAAAACATGTCCTTCAGCTACAACCGAATCCAAAACCAATCCATCATCTACATCCGAAATCAAATGATCCCCAACCTGTGTCACCTTAGCTGAAATCCCAAATGACGCAGTATGATCTGGAGTATGTGGAATAAGTTTCACCCAACGTGAAGTAGCATCACCCTCCACCTGCTGCGATATCCAAACGACCTGATCAACACTCTCCACCTGCTGAGAGTCAAAAGTGGCATTCCTGCTCAGAACAAAATCAGAAGCTCCCAAACGATAATCAAATGAGCCTCCGAATCCCAAACGCGCAATCGGATCAAATCTCACATCCTCGATGTGACCAAATGTTGGGTAACCAAATATCCGACGCCGACCAAAATCTAAAACAGCTCCACCAGATCCAATAACTCCTAATACAGCAGTCAGCGACCTATGACTAAGATGATCCAAATATGTCGAAGCTCCAGAACCAATGCTCGACAACCAACGCCGATCCTCCTCCAGAAAGGAACGACCCATCGAAACTGTCATCTCATATTGTCGCCCCAAAGTCTCCACACCAATGAAGTATCTCCTATTACCGTGAGCTCGGCACAAACGCAAGAAAGGACCCCTACCAAAGCTAGAACAACGAGTTACATTTCTGCCAATACACTTCTTCCAATTATTGTTGACTTCTAGGACTTTACACCAACGGGAATTGGTCGCGACCTAATAATACCTAGAACAATCACCAACTACGAAAACTACAAAATGATTACCTCCCAATGATGCCTCCTTGGAAGGCCCCCAAATGCCTAACTGAACACCTCCTAAAAGACCCCTCGCTCGATGGATAGGAGTGCCAAACTCCACCTCGGTCTTGCTCATCCCAATATGCTCAAAGGACTTCCATCTGCAGGTCAAAGCACTCCTCAATAACCTATGCACGGCATCACCAATCAAATACCCCAGCACCAAACAACGCCACAATCTAGTCAAATCCAATGAAGTCGTCAGAGCTCTACCAATCACCGTGCCTCCAAGCAAATAGTATAAGTTACTCCTTCTGACGCCTTTCATCACAATCGTGGACCCAAAAGTAACCTTCAAGTGTGCATCCTCCAAGGTCACCCTATAGCCTACTGCCTCCAAAGCTCCGAGTGAAATGATGTTCTTCTTCAACTGAGGAACGAACCTCACTCCAACCTACTCCCGAATCACCACGTCACTCATCCTGATCCGAACGGTACCGATACCACCAATAGAGCATTTGTGATCATTCCCCATGAGCACGAAATCCCCTCTTTCCAACTCCTGAAAGCTGGAGAACCAATCTCTCCTAGGGAAAATGTGGTATGTAGTGCCCGAATCCAACATCCACTCTGTAGAGTCGGCAACACAAACTGACGGCAGTGCAGATAATGAGTAGCCCGAAGAATCCGAATCTGAATCGTTGCCACTAGCCTTGACAACATTCGCCTCTGAATTTTGAATAGCTTTTCCCTTATTCTTCCTGGCTTGATCATTTAATTTTGGGCATTCAGCTTTCCAATGTCCATCTTCTTTACAAAAAGCACACTGATTCCTACGAACTCCAAGATGTGCCCCTCTAGACTATGACCTTCTACCTCGGTTTGGACCCTTTGTTCTTACAACCAATGCCCCCGCTACCGGCTCAATAGAAGTCTCATTGTCCTTCTTTCTAAGTTGGTAATTCACTAATACAGCGGTGACCTCACTATATGAAAGAGATGCCTTCCCATTAATAAGAGTAAGGACGAACGTCTCATATTCCTCGTCGGGCAAGGAACTCAACAATAGCAACGCCTTGTCCTCATCTTTAATAATGACATCTACATTCGCCAAATCTGCAAGAAGTTTCGTGTAGTGGTTCATGTGATCACTAATGGATGTCCCCTTCTTCAATTGGAAGCGATAAAGCCTCCTCTTCAAATGCAATCGATTTTCGACGCTCTTCGTCAAGTACTTGCTCTCTAGGACCTCCCAAATCTTCTTCGCGAAAGTCTCATTCATCACATCATACTTTAGATCTTGAGTGAGACAAGACCTAATCACACCACACGCTGTCCGATTCATCTTTTTCCAAACCTTCACATCAATGTTGTCCGGTTTCCCGTCCAACTCCAACGTATCTTCCAAATTCTGCGCATTGAGCGCATCCAACACTTCGCATCACCAAAGTCCAAAATTGTTAGTGTCATTGAACTTCTCCACGTTAATCTTCAACGAGTGGATACTCAAACTTTGGACAGTCTTCACACCTGAAGAACCACCCACAACTCCCTCTTTCTCGGTCATAATCCTCAACACACCAATAACCAATGCGGAAATAAACGAAGAATAGATCCAAAACTGAGAAAAGAAAGAAGCTTTACCAAAAAGATCCTACCTTTCTCACCAACTGAAACCCTAGACGAGCTTCCCAAATCGATCTACTCGTCCAAATAGCCCAAGCGTAGCCCGAGCTCTGATACCAATTGTTGTGCCAAAAGCTGTGTCGAGGAACCAAACCAAACGCCAATCCAAGAGAGCCAAACGAACTAAATATCAATGCACAAACAAAACATCAATTTTAATGTGGTTCGGCAAGTTGCCTACGTCCACGGGGCAAGAAGGGGATGGGGTTTTCACTAAAAGAGAAAGAGTACAAAATTGAGATTACAAATCACTCGAAGGAACAAACTAATCTCACCAACAAGCTC
>BQKN01049677.1:0-10773 GCA_022839385.1 Asparagus kiusianus | reverse complement strand
TCCGGGGGGTTGCTCAACATAAACCTCTTCTTCAATAAAACCATTCAAGAAAGCACTTTTAACATCCATTAAAAATAACTTAAAATTTTTAAAACTTGCAAAGGCTAAAAACATTCTAATAGATTCCAATCTTGCAACCGGTGCAAAAGTTTCATCATAGTCTATGCCCTCCTCTTGATTGTATCCTTGGGCAACCAAACGAGCTTTGTTTCTAGTAACTATGCCAAAAACATCAAGCTTGTTTTGAAAAACCCATTTAGTTCTGATAATAGAAGTGTTATTTGGTCTAGGAACTAATTTCCAAACATTATTTCTTTGAAAATTGTTTAATTCTTCATGCATGGCAAAAACCCAAAACTCATCTTTCAAAGCATCATCAATACGTTTAGGTTCTATTTGGGATAGAAAGGCTACATTACCACATTCGCTCAAAGCTTTTGAGCGAGTCAAAACGCCTTTGGATGGGCTCCCTATGATTTGATCTTTAGGATGATCCGATGAAAATTTCCAATCTTTAGGAAGTTCTTCTTGATGTTGTTCATTTTTGTCCTTTCCATCACTGGATGCCATTGTTGAGGTTTTTCCTTTGAGTTGCAAAGATTCCATTTGTTCTTCAAGCACATCATCATCCCTAGGTAAACCATCTTGAAAACCAATATTAGATTCATCAAAAGTAACGTTTATAGACTCTTCAACAACAAGAGTTCGTTTGTTGAAAACCCTATAAGCTTTACTTCTAGGAGCATATCCCAAAAATATACCAACATCAATTTTAGAGTCAAACTTATCATGGTGGTCTTTAGTATTCAAGATAAAACACTTGCAACCAAAAATGCGAAAATATCCAATTTGAGGAGTTTTGTTATGAAAAAGTTCATAAGGAGTTTTCTTGAGAGATGGTCTAATTAAAACACGATTCAAAACATGACAAGCCGTGTTGCCGGCTTCCGCCCAAAAATATTTTGGTAAATCATAAGAGTTCAACATAGTGCATGCCATCTCTTGTATGGTTCTATTTTTCCGTTCAACAACACCATTTTATTGTGGTGTCCTTGGAGTGGAAAATACATGAGAAATACCATGATGAGCACAAAAATCATTAAAGGGTTTGTTTTGAAATTCTCCACCATGATCACTTCTAATTTTAACAACTTTAGAATTTTTTCATTTTCAATTCTTTTGACAAAATGAGAAAACTCTTCAAAGCATTCATCTTTATTAGCAAGAAAAATCACCTAAGTAAATCGAGAGAAATCATCAACAATAACAAACACATAGTATTTCCCTCCAAGGGAGGAAACACGCATGGGTCCAAAGAGATCAAGATGCAATAATTGTAAAGGTTTAGAAGTGGATACCTCATTTATGGATTTGAACGAAGATTTGGTTTGTTTACCTTTGGCACATTCCTCACAGGTGGAGTCTTTAACATAAGATAGATTTGGTAGACCTCTCACCAAATTCTTCTTGGATAACTTAGATATAAGTTTCATGTGAGCATGACCAAGTCTCTTGTGCCAAATCCAAGGATCCCCATCTACCGCGGCAAGACATTTTACATCTTGATCTAAAAGCTCATTCATCTCAAAAATATACACATTAGACTTTCTGAAGGCAACAAAAATGATTTTGTCATTTTTACTAACAATGCATTTGTCCGGTTTAAAAAAGATGTCAAAGCCTTTGTCACTTAGTTGACTTATACTAAGAAGATTATGATTTAATCCTTTAACAAAATAAACATCTTCAATTACGAGAGAAGGTTTCTTACCAATAGAACCAATACCTATGATTTTACCTTTCTCGCCGCCACCAAAGGAGACATTGCCTCCTTCAATCCTTGATAGGGTTGCAAATAACTCCTTGTTGCCCGTCATGTGATGTGAGCAACCACTATCAAGGTACTACAACTCCTTACATCTTGTGTGAGACGTTCCCTACATGTAGACAAGTTGTAGAACCTTTAGGTACCCAAGTTTTGGGTCCTTGAATGTTAGTACTTTTGGTACCCTTAGGCACCCACATTAATTCATAATTATTAATGTTATTTCTTATTCTACAATGTGTAGAGATGTGACCATGTTTCATGCAATATGTACACACAAACTTTTTCTTATATGTAGAAACATGAGATTTATGGTACCATCTTCTATTTTCATGGTGATTACTTGAAAAACAATGATTAGATTTAAGCTTATTGTTTTCAATTTCCAATCTTTCAATCTTAGATCTTAATTGCTTGTTTTCAAAATCTAGATCTCCTATCATTTCATCTTTTAAAGCAAGAGATGATTGTAGTTGCTCAAACTTAGAATCACAAGAAATATGCAATTTTTTAAAGGAAGAATATTCTTTAGCTAATCTTTTGAACTCAAAGTTTAATTCTTCTAAAGCCGCTTCTAGTTCACTTTGCATGTCAATGGATTCACTTTCGGTTTCGGATTGTACCTCATCTTCATGAGCCATGAAACAAATGTTTGGGTCATGAAGAGCAATCTTGGCACCCTCATCATCGCTATCCGAATCGCTAGGTTCGGATTCATCCCATCCGGCATACATTGCCTTCTTCTTCTTGTATTTCAAATATTTCTCTTTGAGCTTGGGACAATCCTTGGCTAGGTGACCCGGTTCGTTGCATTCGAAGCATTTACCTATACGAGGAGAGAATTTGTTGTTAGATCGATTTTTGAAATTTTTTTCATTTTAATTAATCTTGATACTCTTCTAGAGAGGTGTGCCACTTCTCTAGAAACATCAACTTCACTATCCGAGGAGGATGAATCATCAATACCTCCCTTGAGAGCAATGGGCTTTGATTTTTGAGGTGGCTCCTCGGTTGCCTTTGAGGGTCCTTCTTCCTTCTCCTTAACCTTCTTCTCATGAACCTTGAGTTTCCCGATAAGTCCATCAATAGTGAGAGTTGAGAGATCATGAGCTTCTTCGATGGCCGTAGCTTTAGGTTCCCAAGCCGGCGTTAAAGAACAAAGAATCTTGTAACACATTTCTTGATTCTCCAAAACCTTGTCAAGACCATGCAATTCATTAATAATGTTAGTGAACGGAGAGAACATAGAATCAATAGACTCATTTTGAAGCATTTTAAACAGTTCATAATCATGCATGAGTCCACTAATCTTAGATTCTTTCACTTGGGGGGTTCCCTCATGGGTGATGCACAATTTCTCCCAAATCTCGTGTGCGGTTGCACACGTAGAAACTCTCTTGTACTCATTGGGGGTGAGACCATAAATTAGTGCATTCATGGCCTTGATGTTTAGGTTGGCTAGCTCTCTCTCATGCTCATCCATACTACTACTTGGCTTCTTCTCATATTTCTTTTCTACAATCTCTAGGATGTCAAGATCAATACATTGTAAATATATTCTCATCCTAGCTTTCCAATAAGCAAAGTTACTACCAGTGAAGAGGGGAGGTCTAGTGGTTGATTGTCCTTCTAGCATATGCATGTTCATTGATCCCTCCATGATGATCTTTCCTCTAAGGGTTTTAAGCCTAACACAAGTAGAGACCTTGCTCTGATACCAATTGAAAGGCCCTAGAGGGGGGGTGAATAGGGTTTATGGACTAATGAAATGCAATTAAAAATTAGATATGATAAATCACATATAAGAAGAAGTATAAAAACAATAATAAGAGAGTAGGGATAAAAATAGTTAGCCAATTTGTGACGTGCGATATGTTCGCGAGGTTCGGTCCTCTAACCTACGTCCTCGCTCCCCACTCTCGAGGAGAAATCCACTACACACCCGGTTTGGAAGCCGGAACTTCTTCTACACAATGATCTCCTCTTGAGATCTTACAACCATACAAAGATCTCCACGAGATCAAGCTCACAACAGTAGCAAATGGAAGAAAATATCTCTCTTTACAATCAGCCTATGGCAAGAAGAGAGATTGCAATTGAAGCTTGGGATGTGAACTCTTGATTAGTGTGAGCAAATGAAAATTAAGGCTCTTTGAAAACAATTAACTCAAGCTCAAGCAATTTTGCAATTAATTTGGATGACTGAAGTAGTTGAGGTTGTTGGGTATTTATAAGATGTGAAAACTGCATTTAAAACCCCAAGAGATCAGCTGAAATCCCAAGAAAAACGGAGTTCTGATTCTGTACAAATATAGCCGTTACAGTGTTTATGGGTCGACTCATCACTGTTCATGAGTCGACTCATAAGTTACCGTTACAGGCCAAAAAACAGCTTATGAGTCGACTGAAAAAATATATGAGTCGACTCATCATTCATGAGTCGACTCATTAAGTATGGGTCGACTCAGCAGAACCAAAACACAAAAACCAGCGCAGTTCTTGAGTCGACTTATGACAGGTATGAGTCGACTCAACCTGTCGGGTAGACTCATGAAATTTATGAGTCGACTCAGCAGAAGAGAAAAGAGAACAACGCAGCAGTTTGTGAGTCGACTCATTACTATGCATGAGTCGACTCATAAACATGCACACAGAAAACCTGATTTAAAACTTTGATAACAAATATCAAATAAATTCATAAAAAAGTAAAACTTGGCAAATAGTTTGTAAACACTTTACCATACTTGTTTGAAAAGAAGTTTTGCAAATAGGTCCATATATTTGTGGAAAATGTCTTTTTGACCCAAGTACTAAAAAATGAGTTTGAAAGTGTATGTGTGTATGTAATATCCCATAAAGCTTCAAGAGAAATCTTCAATTACTTGCCTACATATAAATACTAGAGAGAGAAAATAAAATAGCAATATCTCTCACATAGAAACATATTCCTTGAGTCTTGATATTGCCTATGAGTTGATGAAGCTTCTATATAGCATATGATGTTCTTGATAAGCATTGCTTCATCACTTTGCCTTCACCTCCTTTAGATATCATCGTTGTAGCTCATGTTCCATCCAATCCTCCATTTCGTGGTGCTAATGAATTGAAATCTACAATATGGCTCAATACACGATTAGCACCAATAATGGTGTTTGTAAATCATCATCAAAATAAAGGACCTAACAATCTCCACCTTTTTGATGATGACAAACAACCATTATTCATGAGTAAAATAAAAGAGATATATGGCTTATAGATAGTTGCTCCCCCTATCTATAAGGCTCCCCCTTGCTAGGTGCACAAGTGAGGAGATTGCTCTCCCCCTTTGTCACCATCAAAAATGGGGATATATAAAAAGTTCATGCGATAGGAATCACACAATGCACCTCAAGTGTTGGCCTACCCGTGTTTCCCTCAAGCGTTAGGAATTACGACCTTCCACAAGGTATTACTACCTACCCCACTCCTCTTGGGACAACCCCGGTATCTCACCTTTACACTCCTCTTGGCACATATGTGAGCTAAGGCATGATATGACATTGAAGGCATAAAAAGAAATGGATATGACAATGAAATAGCAAGAAAAAAAATTTAAAGAATGCACATTCCCAATTCATTTCGAATGCGGCAAAAATCGACTTCACAAAGGGGTTTGGTAAAGATGTCCGCTAATTGAGATTTAGTGTCAATATACACAAGAGAGACATCTTTACGCTCAACATGATCACGCAAGAAGTGATGCCGCACATCGATATGTTTGGTTCTAGAATGCAAAACAGAATTCTTAGAAATATTTATTGCACTTGTATTGTCACAAAAAATCTTTGTATCATGAAAATATAAATCAAAATCAATCAAATATTGTTTCATCCACAAAAGTTGTGCACAACATAAACCGGCGGCAATGTATTCCGCTTCCGTAGTGGACAAGGCAACACAATTTTGTTTCTTGGATGCCCAAGATACAAGTGAGTTACCCAAAAATTGACAAGTACCACTCGTACTTTTACGGTCAACCCTACTACCGGCAAAGTCGGCATCACAATAACCACAAAGATCAAAAGAAGTATGTTTTGGATAAAACAAACCAAGTTCTAGAGTGCCATTAATATATTTGATAATTCTTTTAACCGCAATCAAATGAGATTTTTTAGGAGAAGCTTGAAACCGTGCACATGCACAAACACTAAACATAATATCCGGCCTACTAGCGGTGAGATAAAGAAGACTACCAATCATACCTCGATATAGCTTTTGGTCTACCTTCTCACCATTGTTATCCGCATCCAACTTGATGGTGGTGCTCATAGGAGTTGAGGCATGTTTGGAGCTATCCATTCCAAATGTTTTCACCAACTCCTTAGCATATTTGCTTTGAGATACGAAGATGCCATCATCGGATTGCTTAATTTGGAGGCCAAGAAAAAAAGTGAGCTCTCCCATATTGCTCATTTCAAATTGATCTTGCATCACTTTAGAGAAATCCTTGCATAGAGATACATTAGTAGCACCAAAAATAATGTCATCAACATAAACTTGAACTAAAATGAAATCATTTTTCCTTTTTCTTATAAAGAGAGTACTATCAATAGTTCCTTTTGAAAATCCATTTTCAATGAGAAAACTAGAGAGGCGAGCATACCAAGCTCTAGGAGCTTGTTTCAACCCATATAAAGCTTTTTGAACCCGGTATACATGATTTGGAAAAGATGAATCAACAAATCCGGGGGGTTGCTCAACATAAACCTCTTCTTCAATAAAACCATTCAAGAAAGCACTTTTAACATCCATTAAAAATAACTTAAAATTTTTAAAACTTGCAAAGGCTAAAAACATTCTAATAGATTCCAATCTTGCAACCGGTGCAAAAGTTTCATCATAGTCTATGCCCTCCTCTTGATTGTATCCTTGGGCAACCAAACGAGCTTTGTTTCTAGTAACTATGCCAAAAACATCAAGCTTGTTTTGAAAAACCCATTTAGTTCTGATAATAGAAGTGTTATTTGGTCTAGGAACTAATTTCCAAACATTATTTCTTTGAAAATTGTTTAATTCTTCATGCATGGCAAAAACCCAAAACTCATCTTTCAAAGCATCATCAATACGTTTAGGTTCTATTTGGGATAGAAAGGCTACATTACCACATTCGCTCAAAGCTTTTGAGCGAGTCAAAACGCCTTTGGATGGGCTCCCTATGATTTGATCTTTAGGATGATCCGATGAAAATTTCCAATCTTTAGGAAGTTCTTCTTGATGTTGTTCATTTTTGTCCTTTCCATCACTGGATGCCATTGTTGAGGTTTTTCCTTTGAGTTGCAAAGATTCCATTTGTTCTTCAAGCACATCATCATCCCTAGGTAAACCATCTTGAAAACCAATATTAGATTCATCAAAAGTAACGTTTATAGACTCTTCAACAACAAGAGTTCGTTTGTTGAAAACCCTATAAGCTTTACTTCTAGGAGCATATCCCAAAAATATACCAACATCAATTTTAGAGTCAAACTTATCATGGTGGTCTTTAGTATTCAAGATAAAACACTTGCAACCAAAAATGCGAAAATATCCAATTTGAGGAGTTTTGTTATGAAAAAGTTCATAAGGAGTTTTCTTGAGAGATGGTCTAATTAAAACACGATTCAAAACATGACAAGCCGTGTTGCCGGCTTCCGCCCAAAAATATTTTGGTAAATCATAAGAGTTCAACATAGTGCATGCCATCTCTTGTATGGTTCTATTTTTCCGTTCAACAACACCATTTTATTGTGGTGTCCTTGGAGTGGAAAATACATGAGAAATACCATGATGAGCACAAAAATCATTAAAGGGTTTGTTTTGAAATTCTCCACCATGATCACTTCTAATTTTAACAACTTTAGAATTTTTTCATTTTCAATTCTTTTGACAAAATGAGAAAACTCTTCAAAGCATTCATCTTTATTAGCAAGAAAAATCACCTAAGTAAATCGAGAGAAATCATCAACAATAACAAACACATAGTATTTCCCTCCAAGGGAGGAAACACGCATGGGTCCAAAGAGATCAAGATGCAATAATTGTAAAGGTTTAGAAGTGGATACCTCATTTATGGATTTGAACGAAGATTTGGTTTGTTTACCTTTGGCACATTCCTCACAGGTGGAGTCTTTAACATAAGATAGATTTGGTAGACCTCTCACCAAATTCTTCTTGGATAACTTAGATATAAGTTTCATGTGAGCATGACCAAGTCTCTTGTGCCAAATCCAAGGATCCCCATCTACCGCGGCAAGACATTTTACATCTTGATCTAAAAGCTCATTCATCTCAAAAATATACACATTAGACTTTCTGAAGGCAACAAAAATGATTTTGTCATTTTTACTAACAATGCATTTGTCCGGTTTAAAAAAGATGTCAAAGCCTTTGTCACTTAGTTGACTTATACTAAGAAGATTATGATTTAATCCTTTAACAAAATAAACATCTTCAATTACGAGAGAAGGTTTCTTACCAATAGAACCAATACCTATGATTTTACCTTTCTCGCCGCCACCAAAGGAGACATTGCCTCCTTCAATCCTTGATAGGGTTGCAAATAACTCCTTGTTGCCCGTCATGTGATGTGAGCAACCACTATCAAGGTACTACAACTCCTTACATCTTGTGTGAGACGTTCCCTACATGTAGACAAGTTGTAGAACCTTTAGGTACCCAAGTTTTGGGTCCTTGAATGTTAGTACTTTTGGTACCCTTAGGCACCCACATTAATTCATAATTATTAATGTTATTTCTTATTCTACAATGTGTAGAGATGTGACCATGTTTCATGCAATATGTACACACAAACTTTTTCTTATATGTAGAAACATGAGATTTATGGTACCATCTTCTATTTTCATGGTGATTACTTGAAAAACAATGATTAGATTTAAGCTTATTGTTTTCAATTTCCAATCTTTCAATCTTAGATCTTAATTGCTTGTTTTCAAAATCTAGATCTCCTATCATTTCATCTTTTAAAGCAAGAGATGATTGTAGTTGCTCAAACTTAGAATCACAAGAAATATGCAATTTTTTAAAGGAAGAATATTCTTTAGCTAATCTTTTGAACTCAAAGTTTAATTCTTCTAAAGCCGCTTCTAGTTCACTTTGCATGTCAATGGATTCACTTTCGGTTTCGGATTGTACCTCATCTTCATGAGCCATGAAACAAATGTTTGGGTCATGAAGAGCAATCTTGGCACCCTCATCATCGCTATCCGAATCGCTAGGTTCGGATTCATCCCATCCGGCATACATTGCCTTCTTCTTCTTGTATTTCAAATATTTCTCTTTGAGCTTGGGACAATCCTTGGCTAGGTGACCCGGTTCGTTGCATTCGAAGCATTTACCTATACGAGGAGAGAATTTGTTGTTAGATCGATTTTTGAAATTTTTTTCATTTTAATTAATCTTGATACTCTTCTAGAGAGGTGTGCCACTTCTCTAGAAACATCAACTTCACTATCCGAGGAGGATGAATCATCAATACCTCCCTTGAGAGCAATGGGCTTTGATTTTTGAGGTGGCTCCTCGGTTGCCTTTGAGGGTCCTTCTTCCTTCTCCTTAACCTTCTTCTCATGAACCTTGAGTTTCCCGATAAGTCCATCAATAGTGAGAGTTGAGAGATCATGAGCTTCTTCGATGGCCGTAGCTTTAGGTTCCCAAGCCGGCGTTAAAGAACAAAGAATCTTGTAACACATTTCTTGATTCTCCAAAACCTTGTCAAGACCATGCAATTCATTAATAATGTTAGTGAACGGAGAGAACATAGAATCAATAGACTCATTTTGAAGCATTTTAAACAGTTCATAATCATGCATGAGTCCACTAATCTTAGATTCTTTCACTTGGGGGGTTCCCTCATGGGTGATGCACAATTTCTCCCAAATCTCGTGTGCGGTTGCACACGTAGAAACTCTCTTGTACTCATTGGGGGTGAGACCATAAATTAGTGCATTCATGGCCTTGATGTTTAGGTTGGCTAGCTCTCTCTCATGCTCATCCATACTACTACTTGGCTTCTTCTCATATTTCTTTTCTACAATCTCTAGGATGTCAAGATCAATACATTGTAAATATATTCTCATCCTAGCTTTCCAATAAGCAAAGTTACTACCAGTGAAGAGGGGAGGTCTAGTGGTTGATTGTCCTTCTAGCATATGCATGTTCATTGATCCCTCCATGATGATCTTTCCTCTAAGGGTTTTAAGCCTAACACAAGTAGAGACCTTGCTCTGATACCAATTGAAAGGCCCTAGAGGGGGGGTGAATAGGGTTTATGGACTAATGAAATGCAATTAAAAATTAGATATGATAAATCACATATAAGAAGAAGTATAAAAACAATAATAAGAGAGTAGGGATAAAAATAGTTAGCCAATTTGTGACGTGCGATATGTTCGCGAGGTTCGGTCCTCTAACCTACGTCCTCGCTCCCCACTCTCGAGGAGAAATCCACTACACACCCGGTTTGGAAGCCGGAACTTCTTCTACACAATGATCTCCTCTTGAGATCTTACAACCATACAAAGATCTCCACGAGATCAAGCTCACAACAGTAGCAAATGGAAGAAAATATCTCTCTTTACAATCAGCCTATGGCAAGAAGAGAGATTGCAATTGAAGCTTGGGATGTGAACTCTTGATTAGTGTGAGCAAATGAAAATTAAGGCTCTTTGAAAACAATTAACTCAAGCTCAAGCAATTTTGCAATTAATTTGGATGACTGAAGTAGTTGAGGTTGTTGGGTATTTATAAGATGTGAAAACTGCATTTAAAACCCCAAGAGATCAGCTGAAATCCCAAGAAAAACGGAGTTCTGATTCTGTACAAATATAGCCGTTACAGTGTTTATGGGTCGACTCATCACTGTTCATGAGTCGACTCATAAGTTACCGTTACAGGCCAAAAAACAGCTTATGAGT
>BQKN01049675.1:0-15628 GCA_022839385.1 Asparagus kiusianus | reverse complement strand
AAGAGTTCGAGAGGGACCGGATCTGAGATCTACACGATTTTCCTCCGGATCTAAGCTTGGTTCTTAGATCCCGAGAAGAGTCTCGAATTCGCTTGGTCGATTTCGACACTTGGGCTACTATTTCCTTGGTGAATTAGTACCCCACACGGCTATTATTTCCTTCGTGAGATAATACCCGTCATATCGTGTTGATCCGACCGGATCGAGATCACGCGGTGGTCCACGGCAAATAACCCCGGCGCAGGCAAAGAACCCACACAAAGCGAGTGACCGCAAAACAGGAGCTCGCGATTCGTTCGACATAAAAGGAAACAAATTGTAATCTTTCTTTTTCGTATTTTGATTTTCATTGTAACCGGATCTTATAGAAAGACCGGATCTTTGTAACGCATAAAGTTGTTAACTAAGATAGCAATGATATCAATGAAGAAAGGCACAAATTTTCCCGCGAACAACCATGTGTTCCGCAAGATTAGGAATTTTATAAAAATACCATCATTCTAGCGTTAAGTATAGGTGTCAAGGTATTCATATAAATATACAAGTAGGAATTCACGTCATAAATACTTTAGTTAATTTACCTGCTCAAATAAGTGTGGGTAGTCGCGTCGTATGTCCTCCTCGCGCTCCCAAGAAGCTTCCTCCACTCCACTTCGGTTCCACCGAACTTTCACCAATGGAATCACCTTGTTTCTGAGTCTCTTGTCTTCTCTAGCAAGAATAGATACCGGGATCTCTATAGTAGTCAAATCATCCTGAAGCTCAATCTCCGGTGCATCCAACACTCGCTGCTGTTCCTCGCCATGCAGGTGCTTCTTCAGCATAGAAATATGGAATACATTGTGTATACTAGACATAGAAGCAGGAAGATCTAGTCTGTATGACACAGCTCCAATGCGCTCCAAAATCTGAAATGGTCTAATATACCTCGGTGCAAGCTTCCCTCGCCTCCCGAATCGCTGCACGCCTTTCATAGGCGACACCTTCAGCATAACCAAATCCCCAATCTGAAACTCGAGGGGTCTTCGTCTCTTATCTGCATAGCTCTTCTGCCGGCTCTGAGCGGCTAGAATCCGCTCCCTAATCAAGGCTACCTTCTCAGTAGTCTGCCTCACTAGCTCTGGCCCAAGCATCAAGCTGTCCTCCGGCTTGGCCCAACATATCGGTGATCTACAAGGCCTCCCGTATAGTGCTTCATACGGCGCCATACCGATCGTCGCTTGATAACTGTTGTTATAAGCGAACTCTACTAGTGGAATATGATCCTCCTAATTGCCTTGGAAGTCAATGACACATGCCCGCAACATGTCCTCCAACACCTGATTCACCCTCTCTGTCTGACCATCCGTCTGTGGGTAGAATACACTGCTATAAGATAGCTTGCTGCCAAATGAGTCCTGGAAACTCCTCCAAAAGTGTGAAGTGAAAACTGATCCTCGATCCGACACAATCATGTCTGGTACTCCGTGAAGTCGAACTATCTCCCGAATGAAGATCCTCGCATAGGTCTCGGCTGTATAGGTGGTCCTCACTGGGATAAAATGTGCTGACTTCGTCAACCGGTCTACTACCACCAAAACTGAATCATTCCCCTTCTTCGACTTCGGCAACCCCACGATAAAATCCATGGAAATATCTGCCCACTTCCACTCCGGAATAGGCAAAGGCTGAAGGGTCCCTGCGGGTCTCTGATGCTCTACCTTCACCTGCTGACAGGTAAAACATCTAGCCACAAAATCTGCAATCTCTCTCCGCATACCACTCCACCAGAAATGTCTCTTCAGGTCCTTGTACATCTTGGTAGTCCCTGGATGTACTGTGTACCGAGTACGATGTGCCTCATCAAACAACTCCCTCTTCAGCTCTGAACTAGCTAGCATGACCAACCTACCCTTCATCCGTAGGCCTCCATCTGCTCCAACGGTCCAATCAGCCTTAGGCTCTTTGGAGATCTCCCCCTTACGGGTTTGAATCCAAGAGTCCTCCAACTGTGCTCTGACAACCCTGTCACTCCAAGATGGCTGCACTGACATAGCTCCCAAAAACGCATTGGTTCCTCCAACCTCGGGTCGAAAATCAAACTGGCTAAGAGTGATAAGATCTCTATGCAATGAACACCTCAAAGCCGAAATCCGATGTCGACGCTTCCTACTCAAAGCATCTGCTACGACATTCACCTTCCCTGGATGATACTGAATCGCGAATTCATAGTCCTTGATAAACTCAATCCACCTCCTCTGCCTCTGATTGAGTTCCTTCTGAGAAAAGAGATACTTCAGACTCTGATGGTCTGTGAATAGCTCGAACTGCACTCCATACAAATAGTGCCTCCATGACTTTAGTGCAAACACCACTGCTGCTAACTCCAAGTCATGAGTGGGATAGTTCTGCTCATGCACCCTCAACTGCCGTGAGATATAGGCTACCACCCTCTGGGTCTGCATCAATACGCCTCCTAGGCCTGCCAATGATGCATTCGTATACACCACGAATGTCTTGTCGCTGCTCGGAATAATCAGAACCGGCGCTGTAGTCAACTTAGCCTTCAAAAGATCAAAGGCCTTCTGGCACTCCGTGCTCTATATGAACTGTACACCCTTCTTCATAAGGTGTGTAATCGGCGTCGCAATCTTCGAGAAGTCCTGAATGAACTTCCTGTAATATCTAGCCAAACCCAAAAAGCTACGAATCTCTGTCACCGTCTTCGGTGGCTCCCAATCAAGAACTGCCGTGACCTTAGCCGGGTCCACTGCTATGCCCTCTCTGCTGATGACGTGGCCAAGAAATCTGACTTCTGAGAGCCAAAATTCGCACTTGCTGAACTTAGCGTACAGCTGATGCTCCTGGAGGGTCCTCAACGCTATCCGTAGATGCTCCTCGTGCTCTACCTCCGATCTCGAGTAGATAAGAATATCGTCGATGAAGACGATCACAAACTGATCTAAGAAGGGACAGAAAACCCTGTTCATCAAATCCATGAATACTGCGGGCGCATTGGTCAATCCGAATGGCATGACCAAGAACTCGAAGGATCCATATCGAGTAAGAAAAGCGGTCTTGGGAATATCCATCTCTCGAACCCACAGCTGATGATAGCCAGAACGAAGATCAATCTTCGAGAAATACTGCGCTCCCTGCAGCTGGTCAAACAAGTCATCAATCCTAGGTAGTGGGTACCTATTCCGGATTGTGACCTTGTTCAACTCTCTATAATCTATGCATAATCTCATACTACCGTCCTTCTTCTTCACGAAGAGGACCGGTGTGCCCCACGGAGAATGACTCCGGCGAATAAAACCCTGAGCTAACAACTCGTCCAACTGGGTCTGCAGCTCTCTCATCTCAGCTGGTGCCATGCGATAGGGTGCGCGGGATATAGGGGCTGTGCCTGGCTGCAACTCAATACAAAACTTAACCTCTCTCACCGGAGGTAACCCAGGTATGTCCTGAAAAACATCCTGAAAATCTGAGACAACTCTAGTCTCCAATAACTCAGCTCCCTGATCCCATCGCAGCACCTCCTCAATGTACGCCAGAAACGACTCTGCAAATCGATTGCCCTGAGAGGTGTCTACAACCATCTCGGACCCATCGGACGCCCGCAACTTGACTGTCTTCGCAAAGCAGTCAATACTGATATGGTAGGACGACAACCAATCCATACCAAGAATAACATCAAACTCGGACATATGCAATACTATCAGATGAACTATGAACTCCGACTCGTCTAAACTGACGGTACACCTCCTACACACGCTCTCCAGAAGCGATACCTCACCTAAAGGGGTGGAAACTGACAAAGGGGTGTCTAGTGGCTGAGCTACAAGCTGGAGTCTAGCCATGAATGCATGCGAGATGAAAGAATACGAAGCTCCCGAATCAAATAGAATACGGGTAGGAAAGGAATTCACAAGGAACGTACCCTCCACAACTGCTCCGCTAGCACCGTGATCACGGGGAACCACTGCATAAACTCTGCCTGGAGCTGAAGTCTGCTCTACTGCTAATGCTGGAGAGTATGGAACAATCTGCCCCTGGGGAGCCTCCTGGACTGCTCGAACCTGCCCCTCTGCACTCTGCGTCGCTGGCGGTGCCTCAAGTCTGTTCGGCTGACCCTGTCCTCTGCCCTGCTGTCGCTGCTGCGGCTGGTTCGGGCCCTTGCCCTGCTGAGCGCCTGCTGGTGCACTACGACACTCTGAAGCCTTGTGCCCGAATTTGTGGCAGTTGAAACAAGAACCCTGGAACTTGCGCTGCTGATGCGCTCGCTGATCCTGCTGGGGTCCCTTCTTATGAGGGCCCTGATGCTGCTGCTGGTTTCCAGAAAAGCCTCTCTTGTTCTTGCCCTTATCACTACTCTGCCCTGTCTTGGTATTTCCCTCCTTGTCCTTCTGGAACATAGAGGTCTCGATCTCCTGGGAAGTGGTAGCCTCAGCTACCTCCCTAACTGAATAGAATCTCCTCGACACGAGGTATCGTCGGAGATTTGGGCGAAGCCCAGCCAAAAACATCTGAGCCTGACGCTCTCCGGTCTGCCACATGCCCGTGAAATGCAATAGCTCCATGAACCTGCTCTCAAACTCTGCCACGGTCATGTCTCCCTGAGTCAACCGGGATAACTCGAGCTCCTTCCCAGTCCGTGCTGCCGAAGAAACATACTTTCCATCAAAGAAGTAAATGAAGTCCTCCCATGTGAGGGTCATCCTCTGCTCTGGGGTAAACTGTAGCCGGTACCATCTCCCGGCATCTCCCTTCAAGCTATAAGATGCTAATCTCTGCTTCTGCACCGGGTCCACACTGAGTATATCGAGGATACTGCTCATATCCTCTTTCCACTTGTGGGCTGCAAGAGGGTCTGGTGATCCCTGAAACTCTGGTGCCCTCATCTTCTGATATCTCTCTACCATGCGGAGCCAAGCTTCCTGCTCCGTGGCTCTAACAGGTGCTGCTGGAGGAAGAACTGCAGGCGTGACCTCTGGGGGTCTCTCTCCAACAGGAACGGCAGGTATCCCCTGCTGCTGAGCTACTGGTGGTGGTGGTGTCCGTGGTGCAATGTGAGTCGTCACCATCTCCTCGATAGCTGTCATCCGAGCAATAAGAGGGGCCATAAGGTCCACTAGATACTGAGGAGCCTGCTGCGGCTCGGGTGGAACCTGCTGGGGCTCGGACTGAGCTGGCTGCTGATCAGGAGGAGTCTGCTGTGAGTCTGCCTGGCTAGCTCCCCTGGTACGGGGTCTACCTCGTCCTGCCATCTCTCTCCTGATGGTAAGGAAAAAACAAAAGTCCATAAGTCAAACTAGACCTTTATAAATAGCGTATCATAATACAATTTTTCACAACATATAGTATTCACACTAGTACTTTGAATTTATGCAAAATAGTTGTCATAAAAAAAATATTCTCAATTTTTGAGATATACGCATATATCGTCCTCACTCATACTAGGAAATCCTTAGCGGACTCTACACATGAATCCTAGGAAACTCTAACCTAGCTCCACAACTCGACACAGGATGATCCTAGGAATTCTGGAACTAGAGCTCTGATACCAACTGTGACGCTCCTGGGTTCACACAAGGCTACAGTCCGAGGTGAAACCAAGAATGTCAAACCTGCCATGCACCACACCGTGCAATAACATGTTTCACCATCACAATTACTATCTCTCTAGTGGAATCAACAACAGGTGTAGGTACAAAGCAAGTAAAAGGTGAATCGACAATACTGGATGAAATGATAGAACATAATACATCTCATCAACGAAATAAACAGAAATACATAGTCAAGTCTGAAATGAAATAAACTGGAGTTCTTACAAGTCTCAAATACAGCAAGTCTGAGCAAAGGAAATAAGGCGACACAGCCTTTACAACTTCTAGAATAAACTCTCAAAAAGTCTGACAATAACTACTGTGGAGCTCACAGAAAAATAATACATAGATAATATATAAAGTCGAACACTA
This sequence comes from Asparagus kiusianus, assembly GCA_022839385.1. Classification (NCBI taxonomy): domain Eukaryota; kingdom Viridiplantae; phylum Streptophyta; class Magnoliopsida; order Asparagales; family Asparagaceae; genus Asparagus; species Asparagus kiusianus. Next base: position 9,668 of record BQKN01049675.1, on the reverse strand, counting down.
AAGTAGTCCGCTAACCACCTGCGACTCTCCGTGCTCCTGGCTCGTGACCTGAAAGGGGGAGGGACAACGAGCGTCAAAGCGCTAGCGAGCAACATCACAACCAACCCCAAGGGATAGGGCTCGTTGTATATGAAAATACAATAATGTATAATAGCATTAAATCATTATACAAACAGATATGGGTCTTAGTTTTTAGGGAAATACAACACGAGCATAGGTACATCGAGCGAAATAATCCAAACAAAGAAACCCTCATGTATATACCTTGTATCTCAAATTGTAGATCCCTAAACACCAAGCCCGGAGTCTAATACATGAACAATAAAGAAAAGATAACAATCCCATTTCTAACAATAAACATATCTATGTCAAAATCTCGTAGTCGAAATAAGTGTTATGCACAGCTCATGCCACTATCGTGTCCAACTACATAAAAATGTCATACTCAAATACCCAAATGTATATTATGCTCAAGGTTCAGCAAAGAATTGCCCGACACGGGGTCTTTAGTCACTTATAGTCCAACACGAGGACTTTAGTCGCTTATAGTCCAACACGAGGACTTTAGTCGCTTATAGTCCAACACGAGGACTTTAGTCGCTTATAGTCCAACACGAGGACTTTAGTCAACTATGAAGTTACCATTAGTAATAGAGTGTCCATTCAACTCTTATACGCCTTGCTATACAATTCTAAACTTTGTATCAGGATAAAGTCATCTCACATGTATCACATATGAGTTCAATCTATATGAGTGTATACAGCATGCGATTAAACAGAAACACGAAGAAAACAGGAAAATCTCGGATGAGTCGACTCATGCACTCTTATGAGTCGACTCATGCCTCATGGGTCGACTCGTATACTGACGAGTCGACTCAGCAGAAGATAAAAGACAACAGGAACGACTTTGTGAGTCGACTCATGATTTGTCATGAGTCGACTCAACATGATGAGTCGACTCATGATAAGTCGCCAGTCGACTCATGGGCTGAAATCTGCATTTTTATGAACTGAACTTGTTCTACTCGTTCCACATCTTGTTTTTACCGATACACATATGTCTAGCCTTCAATTTTAGGCTATTACACAGAGAGATAATCATACCTAGCATGAGAAACTATCACTTGCATGTTAACCCTAACATTTAACCCCTAAACATGAAGGACAACATTAAATCATTATAAAAACTCATGTTTTTATTACTTAAACAAAATTCCAGATCTGGGTTTTCATCAAAACTTGTTGGTGGAAGTTTTAAAAATCTAAAACGTGTGATCTTGAACTTTTCACTAGTAAGAACATCATTTTATATTCGAAAATACATCTTAGGCTCAACAAAATTTGTGAAAAACATTTATGAAAGCATAAAAACAAGGGAGAGGAGTTTGGCGAGATGTCACTCGCCTTAGATGTGGTGGAAGACTATCCTCTTTGCTGAAATCCAAAAGAAATGCTGAAATCCCCCTTGAAACGCCCCCAAGATCACCAAGAATACCTAGGGTTTGAGAGAGAGGAGGAGGAGCTAGGGTTTCTTGGGAGTTCAGATGAGAAATGAGAGTTTTCGGGTGAGGGAAGTATATATAAGTCAATGAAAACCCAACCCGAAACCCAGCAAACCCGACCCGAAAACACCCAAAAAATCGTCGATGAGTCGACTCATGATATGTCATGAGTCGACTCATGACTCATGGGTCGACTCATAAATTATGAGTCGACTCAGCAGAAAGAAAATGGGAATAGGACTCGATATCATGAGTCGACTTATGACAGGCGTGAGTCGACTCAACCTGATCAGTCGACTCATGACATGTTATGAGTCGACTCATGAACAAAAATCTGCATACTTCGATTTCTTTTGCACACGATTTGCAAACTTGCAACTCATCCTCATACCTGAGGCATATACACATGCTCATAAGCTCAAATATCATTTTCCATGCATGACCATGCAACAAAGGTATTTATGATATATATTAAATATCTTTGTTCACTCATATTCACACTTGAAAGTTGTCAAAATCAACGGGGTCTTACACCTAGGGTTACGCGTTGACCGGCGTTGACCCTAGGGTTTTGATCGCCCGACGTTGACTTTTGATCGCAACGCGTTGACTGGCGTTGACCTAGGGTTACGCGTTGACCGGCGTTTGACCTTTGTCACGACGCGTTGACCGGCATTGACGTAGGGTTACGGATCGCCTGACGTTGACACAGTTTATACTCGTACATCTACTGGAGTATACATAGTTTAAGCTCTTAAGGTATTGGAGCATGACGGTCCCAAATATCGGGCTATAGGACCAACTATTAAAAGCTGATTCATCTGCACGTATGGATCTTATCCTGAAGTTGTTGGATGCTCAAGTCACGAGACCAACTAATGAAGATGATGCGTCAATGACTCGTATTTATAGAATTTTTGGCAAATTCTCAGCCATCAACGGGTTTGATAAGCCTTTACCGACTACCATTTGAGTCGGGCTAGCATGCGGATTGTTTAAGTCCGTTCTGCATGTGACGTTAAGCTAAAAGAGTTAACCCTTTTAGTGCTACGATAGTGAATACGTAGACTTCGTCTTTCTCCCGTGAAAAGACTAAACAGCGACATGTATCAGACGTTGACTTAGGATTTTTGGCAAATCCTCAACCCTCAACGGATTTGACATGCTCTTACCGATTACCGTTTGAATCGGGCTTACATGCGGATTGTTTAAAGTCCGTTCCGCACGTAACGTTATGCTAAAGGAATGAACTCCCTTAGACTTGATGCTACGATATTGAATACGTAGACTTCGCCATTATTACGGGAATAGGCTACCCGGCAACGTGTATTAGACGCTGATGTACCCCTACTTAGGCTTCGGGATAAAAGTCCCCAGACTGGAATTCTGGTGTCTTCTTCAATCGGTGAAAGACTAAACTGGCAATGCGTATTAGGCGTTGACTTATCCCTACTTAGGCTTCGGGATAAAATTCCCCGTGCGTGTGAAGCACGGATTTTGATGTTATGAAAAAAAGTGGTGCCTTCTCTTGGGGCAAAGACGAACCCGAAATGGGAGAGGAAGAATTTTATATTCTATCTCCTAACATTGAAGAGGAAGAATTTTATATTCTATCTCCAGTTGGAAAGAAGACTCGAGATGGGATCTCCACCCCCAGAATCCGGAAAGGTGAAACTAAGAGTGGGATCTCCACTCCGAGAATAGAAAAGATTCGGATAACCCTAACTATCGGAAGGTTTGATTACCAAACTAAAGATGAATTTCTCGTTTATCGAGAGTGAATTGTAGTTTTGGTCCTAACTATAGGAAGGTTTGACCAAGCGGGAGTTTGAGATGACCCTAACTGTAGGAAGGTTTGATCACTCGATTTGAAAATAGACCTCTTGTTCATTGGAGAAATCGAGAGAGAATTTTGGTTTTGATCCTAACTGTAGGAAGGTTTGACCGAGTGGGATGTTTGAGACGATCCTAACTATAAGAAGGTTTGATCGCTAGATTTGTGAATCTGTCGTTCATTGGAGGAATCGAGAGGAGATTTTGGCTGTGATCCTATCTGTAAGAAGGTTTGACCAGGTAAACAGTGGGAGTAGGAGTACAAATCATAGTAGGAATGTCGACTTGTACAAATCACTCAGTAAGGGTTCTTAGTGTCAAGTGATAAGGACTTAACACGAAGGGGTTTGACAATTCATCAAAGATTGACAGATCAAAATTCCAAGCATTATGTCCAAAATTTAATAATGGGAATGTTGAGTGCACAAACACATAGAAGTTTGAGTGGATTCAACCGAAAGGAATTTTGGTGGTCCCACTGTCAATTAGTCTGATCGATGGGGGATTTTGTGGTGGAAGACTCTGAGTTGTCAAACACCAATGAGAGTTTTGTGAAGGATGATTGATCCAACGAAGTGATCGAATCTTGTCTCAGCAAAAGAGTGTTCGGAAATCACGGTGGGTTTAGTGCTTATCACTTTATTTGTAATGATCGGGTTATCCCTAAGAAAATTACATGTAAAAATTCTTCCGGGAACTTCCCGTTACATGAATCATCCACCCCCAGCTTCCTTCGTGAAACTGGGTCTAACTTCATAGTGAGTTACATGACCAGGTTATCCTTAATAATATTACATATAAAAAATTCTCCAGGAACTTCCCATCAAGTGTGGGAAACAGTTTAGACTCATATACCTATTGGAGTATCGGGAGCAGTTTAACCTCATATACCGGTTGGAGGATTGAGAAGCAGTTTATACTCGTATACTCTTCGGAGTGTGGCGTTCTTATTTTGCTTATCCTAGCGTTATGACGCCGGCTTCAACCAAGATTTGGATGCTATTCTTTAAAGTAAAGCAAGTCTTGGTGGGATGGAAGATCCTTCTATGGTACGCGCAATACTTCGGATCCGTAGTATTGTCAGCTTCCTCCTGATTTGTGATGGGTGGAAGCTTAATCTTGTTGTTTTCAAGAAGGGTCTCGAAGATGGCTGGAACATCTTCGTCCTTGAATGAGTACTCTTTTTGGAGCCTCGAATCCGAAGTCTTCTGCTGTCTTCGGGGTTGCTGTTGCGACGTCTAATTAACATCAACAACTGTTATAGGTGCATTCCCTTCATCATGGGAAGTGAGACTCAGGTTCAGAGGGTTAGCCATCGGTTGGCTTCTTTCGACCTTCCTCTTTCTGAGAAAGTGTTCGGCCTGCTCTCCGCGTACCTTCAACTCTTTCCAGGTATTGAGAGGCTCTACTCTAATAACGTCCAAGATGTTAATGGATAAGTTGTTATGACAGGTTTGCAAAACGAATTCCTCCGTGACGGGATCCTTACAGTTTATTGCCTGATTGCGGAAGCGTTTGATGAAGGTATCCACCGACTCTCCATCTTTTTGTTTCTCATCGAAGAGTGTCCTGATCAAACTTTGGCGTCATCATCGAAGAAATGAGCGAGGAACATGCTCTCCAGGTCCTCCCAGCTGTTGATGCTTCCGGGCTTGAGACGACGGTACCAATCGAAGGCAGGCCCGCGAAGGGTGCCAACGATTGACCGCACCATCAAGGGCTCATTGCCAGAAATCGTACCCAAGTGGGACTTAAAGTAGATTAGATGCTGAGTGGGCGAGCCCTTCCCGTCGAACGGTGTGAAGTTGATCAGGTTGAACTTCGCCGGATACGGGATCAAATCCCACTCTTTCCGGTAAGGACACAGAATGCCAATCTTCTTTACCTCTTGTGCAGACATTAAAGCGTTAATTTTGCTCTCGAGGTCCTTCATCTTTTCGTCCTCATCTATATCCTGTTTTGGACAATTTTCGAGAGGAATAATACGGCCACCCCAGTGTTATCATCATTGGTGGGTCCACCCCCAGCATCGTTATTTTTAGTGGGACCAACCCCAGCGTTGTGTTCATCCACATCTGAATCGCTACTTGGTTGGTTAGCAGTGCTGTGACGGATGGACTCACCTAGCTGATTCGATAAAGCTCGGATTTGTTGGTCGTGCATTTATCTCATCTCCTGCATAGCTATTTCCACTTCGATCTTGAATGTTTCTTTCTGCTTAGCTAAAGCATCCTCAACCATTTTGGCTACTTCCTCGGTGTTGATCATAAACACCTCACGAGATTGTCCGGGACTGGATACAGTGGCTTTTGAAGCGACTGCCGAGCAAGCATCCGACGCTTCATCGTCCGAGGATTGTCCTCTTGTCATCCTCAAATAATCTCTACGTCTAGTAGTCCCTGCACGTAGCCGAGTTAAACGATGTGATATGAGGGGGTCCGAATCAAAAGGTCAGGTAGATTTCCTCTTATCAGTCACGTTGGCGATGACTACGGATTGTTCAGGCCCGACGGCTTCTAATTGAAGCCGAGACATTAGTTGGGCTATCCCCTAATTGACTCTCTTTCCTAGAAAAAAATCGGGGTTAGAAGTAATCGGAGACTTCCCCTTATCGACCATATTGATGGTGAATGCTTGGAGTTCGTCATCTCGATTGGCTGATCGCCTCTTGCTAAAACGCCTTGATTTGGGTTTCAATGCTTCTGCGGAGATACTCTCGAATATCGAGACCCTCCGTGGAGCGGTCTTGGGGCAGCTACACGCTGATAATACTACCCTGATAATCTTGATACACGGACAGTGAGAGTCCGCTTCCTGGGTACTTCTCTTTCGAGATTTATTCGTACCCCCAGCCTGATAGTACAACTCATCAACGTTGCAGTCAGAGCAACCTATCGGTTGTTTACATGAATTCTCAGGTATAACGCATTCTTCTGTCTGTCGCGTTTTCAACTGAGTAAACATCGTCTTGTTGGCGTCTACAGGAGTCACACGTTTGGAATCACACCTTTGTGAGGGTAAAACCTTAACGGGCTCCTGGTTTTCTGCACGCACCCCAAAGCGGGCCGTTGTAGAAATTAATTTGTTAGGAGGTCGCGTACGACCCCCAGTCCGGATGTTTGCTCAAAGCTCCTTCAACGGTCTCAAGCTTTCCTGAACAGGCGCTTTTCCTCGATCCTCGGGTAGAGAACCGATGCGATCCTTCAATAGGACTCTAGATTTGGGGAGATCCACGCTGTCATAGGGCTTCACCGGAGGTGCGGGAGCAATAGGAGCGGGATCTCGAGTTGACAAAGGTCGGAGAGCATACTCGGATGCTTTTGCCTTAGACGCTAATTTGGCCTTTGGCATCCAAACTTGCTTAGATCTTGGTGGTTTTTTGACCACCTTTCCTTTCTGTAACTCCTGTGCATTCCGTACAAGGATCCTCGTCTGCGCTAACAGTGTGCGACGTTTGTGGATACGCTCCTCAAGAGTTGAACGAGTTTGTTTGACACGAATCCATTCGTTAGTAGGTGGTTGGGAGGAGGTTCCCAAAGCTGGTTGCTGAAACACTTTGCGCCTTCTGAGTTTCAGATCCGCATCATAGCAGATCCCGTCAACAGGCTCCAACGCCTTGGCAAATTGACGCGCGAGATGTTGACGGCGCCTTTGACGAGCCCTCTTCGTCAGCACTGGTGCACTTTCAACGGGAAACTCCCTGACTTTTGAGGAGTTGTCACGAACGTTGGATCTGGTTTCTTTGGAAGCCGGAGAGGAATCTTCCACTGCATTCGGGTTCAGATCGTCAGCCTTAATTTTTGGATCCGAAGTCACGTTCTTTGCGGTAGCGGTTTTCTTGCGTTTGCAAGAAGGAGATCTAGAAGAGGAGGAGGAAATATACTCGTCGAATTTTTGCTGGTCGAATTCGTATTTGACCTCTTCAAACACCGGGATCTTGATCGTCGGTTGCGGCACAACAACTTCGGCAGCGAAGCTGTTGGCTCCCACTGTGGTCGCCAGCTTGTTTGTGGAGAAAATTGATTGTTTCATTGCGGGATTCATTACAAACTTCAGACGTTTACAACGAAAATAAAAATTAGTCTTTTTATAAGACCTTTACACAATGAAAACAAAACAAAAGTACAATTCTCTTCAAACAGCGCAGAGATCGTTTATCGGTCTTCTGCTTGCGTGGGATCTTGGCCTGTGACGGGGATGTTGATATCCATGGACCACCGTCGATCAGATCTGATTGCTGAAAAATCGGGCAGAGCTTCGTTGATTCGCGAAGGAATCAAGAAACCGTGACGCTTATCTCGGCAACGGCGAGATAATTGCTCTTCTTAAGATTATCGCAACGGGATAATCTTAAGGAACGGGCCCAGGGAACTGCAGATCTGACGAGCTCCTCTTCTTTATGCCGACGAGCTCGATCCGATCTCTACTCCTCTTCCTCTCTGAAATTCGTGCACTTTTGATCTTTAATCCGACAGGGCTTCGCCAACGTTCGATAATTCCAGATCCTGAAAAATGAAGGCCTGAGGCTTGTATTTATAGGCTTCAAGGAGATCCGGGTGGTTAAAACCGCACAACGCCCCCGTTTTAGGCCTGGAGACACCCCAGGGTGTCTCAGCGAGGACGAGACACCCTAGGGTGTCTCAGCCTTGGCCGAGACACCTTGGGGTGTCTCGCTTGTACCGAGACACTTCTGGGTGTCTCAACTCAGGTTGAGACGTTCCGTTTTGTACATTTGTCCGTTTCCGCCTTAACTTCTTCATCCGAACTCTGCTTTGAGCGATTCAAAGTGCGTTGGAAAGCCGACGAGGAGTTCTATAAGCTCCAATGATTAGATCATCTGTGGAATAAATGAGACACGAAGGGTATTTCGCCGTTTGTGAACGACACGAGGTTCCCGATCAGTTGGTGTCTTTGTTATTCTGAAATTCCGTTACTTCACGTAGTTCGTCGATTCACTTCAAGCATTCACAGACATCAATCAAGCTTCTGTGAACCGGATAGTGACGTTCATCGTCTTTTCTTAGCGCTGAGCTGTTTGTGGAGACCTATAGGCAATTTTCGATGCCTACACACCTTTGGAGAGTTGATGGTGCATTTACCCGTGGTGTGCCGTTGTGCAGTCGATTTGGAGCAGATCTTTTTGATTAAGACCTAACATGGGTCATTCCCTAACATCAGAGTAGTTTAATTGCTTTCCTTAAAAGAGAGATTATCGATTGGACTTTTTTTTTCCATTATTACAGGATCAAATTACGAAGCGACTAGACGGCTCATTTTTCCACTAGTAAAAAGATGCCCAGCCCCAACGGTTGTATACAACCGTTGGGACTGGTTTTATCAGCCCCAACGGTTTAAACCATTGGGGCAAACTGAATTTAACATACACCCCCAACGTAGGGAAATTTCCCCCCATTATTTTCGCCAAAAAAAAGAAAAAACCAAGAAATCCCCCCTCCCGAAAACCCCCGTTCTCTCTCTCTCTCTCTCTCTCTCTCTCTCTCTCTCTCTCTCTCTCACATCAAAAAATCGCAAACTCCCCCTTGCGCCTTCTCTGATCGGAGTTCGTCGCTGCCGTCGAGATCACCCGAAGTTCGTCGCCGCCGTCGAGCCTGCAGTGCGGCTTCTCTGAACTAGGGTTTTTTGAACTCGCTGCTACCGTCGGAGTTCGCTGCCTCCGCCAACGTGCTGTAACATCCGACCCAAAATCGACCCGTTCTCCCAAAGACTCCCAGAAGCCCGCGACTATTGTCTTGAGACCCAAGAGAATCAAAATTATACAAAGGGGAAGAAAGAAAAAAGAAAAACCCCAAACTCCCATCACCCATCTCCTTCTTCAACCTTCATCAATGGCGGATCGTGCACGAGAACAACGGAGGGTAAAAATCTCCATATCATCATCATCATCTTCTTCTTATTTCCCTAAATTTTTGAGATTTTTAGCCCTAATTTCTTCCCCATTTTTTCGATTTTCAGTACTTGTGTTGCGATTGCTGGATTGGATTACTGCATGGTGGTGGCCGATACGAGGTTGTCGGTTGGATACAGCATTTACACCCGCGATTACTCGAAGATTTGCCAACTGTGAGGATCTTCTCTTCACTTGCTCTTGTTCTATTGTTTGCCCTAGGGTTGGGTTAGGCTTAGGAGTTAGGGGAGTGCTTTGTGCTCTGATGTTTGTTTCGCTGTGTTCTAACCCTAACCCATTTTATTTTATGTCTTACTGAATTTTACATCAAAAATGTTCTCAGAAATGAAGTTATCTCAGAAAGTATTGATAATTATTCAAATTTAAGGGTGTCTTTGGGATGTGTATTTATCTCTTTTGATATG
>BQKN01049674.1:0-38635 GCA_022839385.1 Asparagus kiusianus | reverse complement strand
TGGCAATGGGAATTTTAGGGAAATTATAATAATTTTAAAGAAATTATTTTGGGGAAAAGAATCATTTTAGGTAATTATGATAGATTCATTTTGAAAATAAATGATTTACGAATAATTATAATTAGAAAAGAAATTATTTTGGAAGAGGGAATATTAAAAAGAATATTTATAGAATGTTTTAGAATTATTTAAAAGGAGTGATTTTGGAAAATAGAATTACTTTTGGATAATTATAACAAGAAATAAAGAATTTATTTTGGATAAAGAATTTATTTCAAAAGACTATTTTTGAAGATCTCATGATTTATGATTCCCCTTTTAATTATGTGATATTGTTGCACATGATTGGTTGTATTTATTATCTCCTTGTTATGATTGAGAACCTTACTAGTTCATGACTTAGTGGTCTCGTGCGTCATGAACAGACCTAATGACATGTGTGGGTGTGTTGACTGAGTTTAGGTGATGAACCCAAGTTTCAATGAGGATTATGGTTGATTTAGAAAATACAAGAGAGTTGGGATGGGGAAGTCCATGTTCGTGTGATCGGATAAGGCTGTTGATGTATCTTCCAGACTAGAACCAGTGAACAGTTTCGCACTGGGGTTAGTTTGTTGGGCCAAGTGAACCGTTTCGCACTTGGTTAGTGAAATCGTTTCGTCACCCGAGTTTTGCTTGAGTTCGAACTAGGCCGAAATCGGATTGCTTGTAGTCCTCTCACCGAACCGTTTCGCGGGTTTGGATGCACGTAGGGGATTTGTCAACAGCCAGTTATCCGGTGATATGAGCGTTGACTCTATGTGAGATGTGGACCAGTGACCTGTTATAGAATGACTAGTTATATGACCTTGTTACTTAAGGTGATTAGGATTCTTGTGTAAGATGTAGGTCAATTGTGTTCTTTTCATACATAGATTGGGGCTAATATTTAATTATCGACAATTTGAGACTATGGTATATACATGAGGGTTTCCTTGTTTGGATTATTTCGCTCGACGTACTATGTCTCTCGTTGTAGATTTTTAGGTATTAATTCCATCTATTGTATGCTCCTGTTACTTGGATGATTAGACTGATCGTTAGCTACATGATCCCGTTACCTGATCGATTCTGGTTGCTTTATGTTATCATGATTTAGTAGTATTTTCATGTTGATTTGTGGATTTTAGTTGTATGTTCTTTCGTTGTTTCTGTTATCGTATCGTTTTTCGCATTGGATTTCCGTTCGTTCTATTTTCTTTATGGGGTCAGGTCTTGCCGTGTGCTATAAACGCTGACGTACACCTGTTTTATCTGGTGTACGTCAGACTTATATGAAGAGCAGGTTCAGTTGGGAGATTGTCAGGAGCCAGAGGATTCTCAGCAGGATTGTCTTGCAGACATAGCACAAGAAGAAGCCGAAGCTTAGTCATTCATTTCAGTTTGTTTTGTAGCACCTCCATTTTCTTTTGATCAGTGTATTTTTATATTCTCCCGTATTTCATTCAGTTAGTTTTGTATAAGGGCATGTTTGACCCGAGTATTATGTCTGGATTATATTCATTTGTGATATGATATTTTTATTCTGAGTTTGTCTATTATATTCTTGCTGAATGTGATCGGGGACCTGTGACTTTGCATTGTATATATATTCTAGACGCTTAGCGTATTGGATTGAGAAGAAGAGAAAAAAAAAATAATAGTGTATATTTCTTCTCAATCTAATACTGAAGCTGAGAACTAGGCGGCTGAGCTGTAGCTATGGCTCCCTCCAATGATGAAGGGACAGAACCCTTAGGCTGGTTAGAAAAACCGATGATTGTAGTTATATCAGCCCCAGTAGCTAGTCCTATAATTAAAACTCCCCGTGGTTAAGTAAAAATAAAAAGAAATTAACAAATAAAGAATGGCGATCTCTGGATTAGATGCATACCTACAGATGAATCACCCTCAAGGGATGGTCCTACAATCTCATGAGCGGCTTGCTCTGCCAATATATCAATGAGCAAGTGATCAGATCCTGAGAAGCTCGGCATTGAGACAAATGTATGTTTGCTCGATCCTCTGGTGTCCACACCATGGAAAACTTCTTCCTCAACCGGTCCCTCCATTATATCATCTACACAAGAGCCTAAATATTGAGCAGAGAGAAAGAAGCTATAATTCACAATAGTGGGAATCAGATTCACCTCCAGCAGTAGTAGCAGGTTCTGTTACCCCAACACTCATGGCCGCATCCTTCAATTTGTCTAAAAGAGAATGAAGTGTGAAAACAATTAAAGGGGGAACAAGTTCTGAATTGCTTAACTCCCATAGTTGCCACTTGAAAGGTGTACTACCAGTGTTAGATATACCTAGACTTAGAATCCTCAACTCAATACTGGTACCCTAGCTAACTCCTTTACCAGCCCCAGCATGCACGGGCTCTTCATCAATAGCCTCACACATCTGCTACACAAAGGTTTGGCCTTCAAAATGGGTAAAGTTGGAGAAGATAGAATCGTACGGGAATTCACCTTCTCCGTAACCCCCTGAAAACACGGAACATGATTAAGTTTGAAGATTTCACAAGTAAAATGACCAAAAGGTGCACAATGATGAAGTGTTACCTTCTCCACCGGTAGCTACATTTGCTAAGTAACTCTGCATCGTGAGCGCGTAGATCAGCATATGACTTACGTAACGTCTTCTTCCGCTTCAGGGATCGAGCCTCCATGTGGGTAGCAGGTCTCTCATGCTTGGATTTGGCATGCACCTCAACCCGTGCAGAAGCCTCAGCTGTGAACCGGGGTCTTGCACGACGCAAAATAAGAGGCTCTTCTTCTTCAACCATCCCACCTAGGGTAACAAGAGTCATCTTTTTAGGATAAGTAAACAAAACCTCTCGCTTCGGCTCTTATGGAGTCGGTGGAGGTTTAGGCAAGATAGATCACTAAGCCCGACGTGCAAATGTCAGACTCAGTAATTCTGAGAAGAAAGAGTCTAACAAACCTGTCTCAAGCTCTTCCTCATCACCTTTAGATCTGATATTCATATCTCCAAGGTCTTCTTCAGAAGTCTCCTCTTCGTCATTAGTAGGAAGGAGGTCCTCCTCATCCTCTACTCTATGTTTGCCTTTGCGGGAAGACTTGACAGGCTTCTTCCCCTACTTCTTCAAAAGCTCAGTATCACAGGCAGCCTTAGCAGCAGCTTGAACTAAATCTTCGGCCTCCAACTCTACAATATCCTATAGTTTCACAAGCTCATTCGCAGCAATGAGCCACTTGCAGCTGAGGAAAGTAAGTTGTGGCTTACGTCTGGATGCAGGGAGAGTAAAAGTTGCACCCGTGCAACCTGTCAAATGCCAGAGCCATGCTCGAACACTATCTATGAGACCACCCGCAGTCCTCAAGCCTCGGTTTGGATTACCAATGTACAATTAGTCATAGCCAAACTGACGAGCAAACCGACAAGGTAAATAAGGCTCTATGTGACAATGTCCTTTCACCCAAAAGACAAGATACTCGGGGCGGATATTCACCAACCATCGAAAACATCCTACATCAAGGGAAGTATAGAATGTTTCTGACTTCTCTTCATCAATCTCCCAACACTTTTGTATCTGAAGCTCTTGCTTCGCCTCAGTGAAAGTCTTTGAAAACTATTTGCTCTCTTCTAATAACTGCAGGAGGGGCAAGGAGGTATCGGTGGTTCTTGGTGCTGACATCAAATCGGGGCGATGAAGGACGAGCCATGTCATCAAATATGCATACGAAAGCTCGACCTTAATGAAAGGGATCTCGGTCGACGATTTTGGCCCCACTTGTGTAAAGCCATCAACCAGGTATCTAAGCCTACAGTGAATATCGACAACCATCGCCGGAAGTAAAGAGAGATCCTTCTTGTAAGCTAGCTGGATAGCCGGGAAGAGAACTTCTATCGGTAAAGCGTTGAAAAACTGATATGGGACGACTCACTTCTTCAACTAAATGACGAGATATCCCGCTAGAAGAGTCATGGGCCGAATCCGCTTTTGCGCATGCCAAAAGAATATACAGAACTTGGTCCCCGCTGGAGATTGACCCTTAATAGCAGAAGTAGTGAATGATTGAGCACATGTCTTCTCAATCAGGTCGTTGATCTCTGAGGGAGTCTGAGGGGCTAACTCACAGACCGTCTGATAGTGACACGTAAGATCCCAAAACGTGTCGTACATATCAGAGGAAGCTTTCCTCAACTACCTCAACTTCCGGCTGGAAGGAAAATACTACTGATATGGATAATCACCGTTTAGAAGTCTAGAAACTTTCTACATCTCATGAAGAGCTAACTGTAACTCTCTATTACGGGTCAAGAAAGTGTTGGTATCTAGGTTATAAAGCTCTAACAACGCTAAGAAATGGTGTTTGCTGATCAGCAATCCGTACATTGTGGCCCGTATCGATGCGTATAATTCGTTGTGCTTCAGCTCATTACCCCAACGCCCAAGAACATAGCTCGTCATATGAGTCCACCACTTCTTTACCGGTGAGTGAACCCAGCCATAGCACCTGTAGTCCTTCATAGGGAGTTTCCTCCCAAATCTGGCAAGCCGATTCCTCACTGTATTGGTAGCTATCGACAGTTCATCTAGCGGTGCTGTATTAAGTCCCAAGATTCTTGGTTGAAGGCTACGAATGTAATTATGTCCATCAGAATTCGGAGTCTTCTGCTAGGTAATGTATCCACAATGGACTCGCTCATACTCCATCCAAGACATCTCCCGCTTCACGGCTTGCATCTCTAAGCGTGCAAATGAGTACTGGCAAGGAATAGAAGGAATATATAGTGAACTTCTGCCATCGTTAGGGCTGAGCACGGTTCGGTTCGGTTCGGTTTTTATCAAAATTTGAACAACCGAACCGAACTGCCCATTATTCAAAACCGATCCGAACCGTTGCAAGTCGGTTCGGTGCGGTTCGGTTCAGTTTGTTCGGTTCTATTATCCTTTAACTCAAGAAGAAACTGCATCAAGGACCTCCATAATCAAATTACTAGTAAATAGCACAGTTAAAACTCATCTTCGCACATTTGTTACTTGCAAAATATTCACCAAAATAAAATGACAAAAAAATTAGCCATAGAGTAAACTACAAATAAAAATGGTCTTTCCACATATAAAGAACCTAAAAGATAATATTTTTCTTCAACCCGTCAACAAATTAAATACCTGAGATATGATTGAAGGCGAAGTAGCCTTTAAACGAAGACTCTGGTGCCCACAAATAAACACCAGTCACATGCATACCACCCATCAACATTCTCAAAACCTAAAAAAAAAAGTAAAAATCACTCCAAATTCTTCAACCAGATCACAAATTTCTCAAATTAATCCTCTTTTTACTTGTCTAGTGTGCTTAGCGACTCAATCGCTGTCAATTTCGACCGAAGGCGGCGACTCATTCGAAGATTTCTCGCCTCTGGATCCCTTATTCTTGTCCTCTCTGGTAGCAGGTATAGATTTGAGAGCGCAAGCGGGAGATCCACCGTCGGTGAGAGGAGTTAGGATCAGATCGTACAAAACCTCGATCAGAATTAGGGCTTAGCTTGCCGATGATAATGCCAACCTGTTGACGAGTAATTGTGAAAAGATTGTAGAGAGAAATCTAAAGACTTGAGAGATTTGGATTGGGAATTTGAGAGAGGGAGTACTTGAGAGAGGACTGAGAGAGAGGAACTAAGTAGAGAGAAATAGGTGATTTTCTAGGGATTTGGCGGTTGGTGGCAGAGTGCCGAGCGACGAGCGCGGAAGGCAGAAATGGAGATTGGAGAGTGCGTCAGACAGGGAGTGAGAGAGAGGAACTAAGGAGAAGAAGTGGTGGCTAAGATTTTGGGATTTTAGGGTTGGTTTACTCGTTGATATTTGAGGAACGGGTCGGGTTGTTTGAGGGTTAATGGGTATTGGGTAGGCTATTAGACTTAGTTCGGTCGGTTCGGGCGGTTCGGGTTGTAAAATTTTCAACCTGATCCGAACCGATTTAGATCTAAAACCGAACCGAATCGCTAATTTTAGGTCGGTTCGGTCGGTTTTTTCGGTTTGGACCGAACCGTGCTCACCCCTAGCCATCATCGTTCAGCTAATGCTCATCTTCGAGGGATAGCATATCCGGATCTTCCACATGATCACCGAATAAATAATCTGGCTTCTTCAAAGCCTGAGTAGAACTGGGATCTCCAATAAGTGGGGCATCGGTAATCAACTGTCGTAGTGTATGACGATCCCTATCTCGTATTAGCCGATGAATCTCTTTGGGCCCATCCGAATTAAACTGATGAGTAGCGGCAAAGAGTAGTGTGTCGATAGTAGTAGTGAAGGTCTCTTGACTACTACCACTCGATGCGTAAGCGGGAATACACCCGGGGGAAAGTCAACTGAAATGAATAACAAGCAATTAGAAAATTTTCTATGAGTGGGACTCATGTCATGAATCTGCGAGATAGAGTCACTGTCTTATAAATTAGCGAGATGATTTCAACTGTTTTGCACGCGAGGGATAATGTACATTGTCATGCAAATAACGTGACAATATACTCCATCCTACGGAGTGCAATACAGCATGAAATTTCCCCATTTGCCTTAAGACGTGCGTTGGCCAAGCAAAACACGTCTTTCAAAGCGTTAATCTCTACAAAGGAGGCTATCGGCTCTTCCCAAATGACTCGCAAAGGAGACAAATGAGGGTGCAATACATAGAATATCAAATTTACAAAAGTTATAAAAGCTCATCCCCGTATGAAGAAATTGCAGGAGGCTCCCTCTCGACATGCTGAGAGGTCGATCTACCCCTGTGAAAGCATGTTCGTCTTGGGGACATTTCTAATCTGTAATGAAAATCAGTGAGTCAGGTACAATTATAAATTTAGGAACCCAAAATTAAAAGGGAAATTATGAACTTTAACCAAAATCCTACAAATAACACGGGATTTTATGGTTAGAGTCTAATTAAACCTATGAGATTCATACATACACACAACGGGTTCAATTTACATTCAAACCCCCTCACAATCAATTTTTGGCAAAAATACCCAAAATACCCTTCATGTTCAAAGCTTAATGCTAGCCATGAATTCAACAAGATTTCGGCCATGGGTATGCAACCCAAGCTCCCAAAATTTCGGCTACTTTTGCAATATAATCCCCTAAAGTTTTGGCCATGAGTGAGCCCCTCAAAGCCCCTAAAATTTTAGCCACTTTTGCAATATAATCCCCCAAAGTTTTGGCCATGAGTGAGCCCCTTAAAGTTCATCAAAACTTAGCCATGGGCATGCAACCCAAGCCCATCAAAATTCGGCCATGAACAAGCCCCTCAAACCCCTAAAATTTTGGCCATGAACCCCATCAAACAATGCCCAAAAAATTTAGCCATGATTTCAAACCCTCATTCCATCCAAAACCCAAAATCAAGTCATGAGATCAAAGCCCTAATCTTTACATACAAGTTCATGAACTCTTGAATCATACCTACAAATTCATGAATCAAAATCAAACAAATGCACAAGAGTTATGGAGAGGAGGTTACCCAAATCAAGAGCTTGAGAATCCAATGCCAAGAGCTCAAGAAGCCAAAATCCAACGAACCCTTGAGCTTGAAGATGAAATTCGGCTAAGAACAAGAGGAGAAGAAGATGAGGGTGTTGAAGGGTTTTAAATGACAAAAGTTTCAAGGGATTTAGAGTCGTTGAAGAGGAGAAGTTTGGTTTTGATAGAGGTGGGTTTGAAGACGGATTTGAGTATGAGAAAGAAAGGAGTTTGAAGAGGGAGAAGACCCAAAAAAATTTCAGCCCAAATTTTCAAACCCCCCGCTCCCCAAAAAAGATCGGCCTTTTCTCTCTCCTCTCTCCTCTATCTCATTTTCTCTCTCCTCCCTTCTCTCTCACACACACTCTCTTTCCCCAGACCGAGACACAAGGGGTGTCTCGGACCTAAGCTGAGACACCAACGGTGTCTCATGCCTAAGACGGTGTCCCGGGTATTCCACAATGTTGTTTTTCATCTGTATTCGCCCGTTATCAGATGTTTTTGCCTGTTTCACTATATTTAAAGCTCGTATTCACACTCCAATGGGTATATGAGTCTAAACTACATCTCATTGAACCTCCAACAGATACACGAGGTTAAACTGATTCCCAAAACTCTTAGGAGTATACGAGTATAAACTGGTCCTACCCGCTCTAATGCCTTAAGAGTCTAAACTATGTAGACTCCAGTTAATATATGAGTATAAACTGTATTTCATCGGTCACGAGTCAACGTCGTCAACACATTATGATGGAAGTCAATGCTAGTCAACGCATAATCATGACTCAACGCGTACCCATGAGTCAATGCCGATCATCACGTAATCATTAGTCAACACCGGTCAACACGTACCCATGAGTCAACGTCGGTCAACGCGTTGTAATAAAGGTCAACGTCAGTCATCGCATAGCTGTAAGTCAACACTGGTCAACGTGTATTCATGAGTCAACACCAATCAATGCGTAATCATAGGTCAACACCGGTCAACGCATACCTATGATTCAATGTCGATCAACGCGTTGCAATGAAGGTCAACGCCGGTAATCGCATAGTCGTGAGTCAACGCCGATCAATGCGTAGTCATGGGCCAACGTCAGTCAACGCATACCCATGAGTTAACGCCAGTCAACGTGTACCCATAAGTTAACATCAATCAGCGCGTTGTGATGAAAATCAACGCTGGTCAACGTGTTGCAACGCTAGTCAACTCATTGATAATTTTCGCTGAAACAAGGCTCAGATCAACTCCCGGTCAAAGGATAATTTTAGGATTTCAATCGTGATTCAGACACGAATCCCTGACAAAGATAATTAGTTCAACATCGATTCAATGACATGAGCTAAAACTAGAAACCAATACACCAGTTTCAATTCGAAACTTCGACAACGGTCAGACGATAAACATAACATCAGAAAAATTTCAGCTATTCGACAAAAAATTAAATAGATTGAGAATAGAAGAAGTCAAGAACTAGAGCTAGTTATAAGTCCTTTTATGCTGATTGAAGATTGGGGCTATCATATCCAAAGTATTTTAGTCTCTTCTATAAAAAAATGAGATTGAAACACTTTGGATGGGGTATTTGTAGACGTCAAAAATTTTCTATAGGTTCCCGTACGCAACTCAAGATAGAGAGAATGTGAAAAACATCATTATCTAAGTCAAGAAAGATTATCTAATATCGTATGGAAGCTAGCGAGCGCATGAAGTGAGTTGGCATAGCATACGAATCAACGGGACGACGAAATAACAAAGAAACGACTCGATCGTGAGTTACGTTTCACCCTTAAAAGATGAAGCACTACTCGTGTCTCATGCACTCCATATGTTTTTCATAGGTTTCTTCTCTAGCTTTCTAATGTATTCTGAATCAAGTCATTCTGAGATCGGACGGGAGAATTAGAGGTAAAACAGTCAAAACACGCCAAACAGCGTCTCGGCCAATGACCAAGATACCACCGGTGTCTCGGCCAAGGTCGAGACACCAATCATGTCTTAGCCCATGGCTGAGACACCAATGGTGCCTCACGCCCAAAAAACTTGTTTTCGTCCGTATAGCCTCCCGAAACCAGTTTTCGATAAGATTTCAGGATTCCTTCAGTCGAGAGCCTCTCTAACTGATTTGAGGCTATCTTGAACGTGGTTAAGTAGTTACAACTGAGAATAAGATCAAATCATTTATTCTTATGTAAAATTAGAGCTTCTAAAGCCTATAAATACAGCCCTAGGGCCTTCATTCACATAGATCGGGAATTGGGAGCAAACGGCAAAGCCCTGTCGAATTGGAGAGTGAAGCACGAATTTTAGCAAGGAGGATGCAAGTTCTTTGAGATTTCTTTGACATAAAGGAGGAGAGTTCGATAGATCTGCAGTTCTTTTAGCCCCGTTCATCCGCTTCCCTTGAGATCGCATCATTGCTATGATCTCGAGAAGAGTGTTTATCTCACCATTGCTGAGATAATCACTTCAATTTCTTATCTCATTCACGAGGTAACAAAATCAATCGGACCTGATCATTTGGTGGTCTATAGATAAACCCGAGCACCGAGAAATATCTTGCATAAGCAGAAGACTGATAAACAATCTCCCTGCATGTGCTTTCAAGAAAGTTGTAATCTTTTTATTTTCATTGTGTAAGGAGACTTATAAAAAGTCTTTCTTTTTTGAATTTATTATAACGACTAAAGTTGTAATGAGTCTTGCAATGAATAAACCAACTTTCGACGCGAATAGTCTTGAAATGGGGAAGAGGGGTTTCGGTTTTGGGAGAGTGAAAATGTGAGTAGGGGGAGGAGTTAGGGTAGTTTTCTTTAAGTTAAAAATGAATGGTCAAGATGAGATCAAAAATGTAATCCTATGGTCAAGATTTGATCTAAATAGAATATGATATAGGGTTAGGATTGATCAAGTTAAAATTGAATGGTTGAGATGAATTTAACTTAAGTTAAATGGGTATTGGGTTTTAGGTTTGCTTGGTAAAGATCCAATAAGATAAAAATATATATATGTGTGAAAAAGTCTGTGCATGTAGTCGACTACTAAGAAAATTAGTCGACTACACTGTAGTTGACAGAAGGCTGGTTTTTAGTTTTTAACTCAGATTAGTCAACCACTATCACTATTAGCCGACTAGTCTGTAATTGACAGAAAATTTTGTTTCTGATGCATGTTAGAGTACTCGACTACTAAGCTAATTAGTCGACTACTAATGCTGTGTATGCATATGTTTTGATCTTAAAAATTAATTTGAATCTATAATTGAACATATACCTAATTCCTTCTTAATTTAACATAAATTTCTTTTTTTAATGGTTTTGTTAGAATATTAGCAATTTGTTTATCCGTTGATATAAACTCTAATGAAATATCATCTTCAAGCACATGATCACATAAGAAATGATGTCTAATGTCAATGTGTCTTGTACGTGAATGTTGAATAGGATTTTTAGATAAGTTAATAACACTAAAATTATCACACATTATGCAGGATGTGGGACAAACTATACCATAGTCAGATAATGTTTGTTTCATCCATAAAACTTGAACACATGCAAAACTTACAATAATATATTCTGCTTTAGTTGTTGATAATGATACTGAATTTTACTTTTTACTAAACCAAGATACAAGTGAATATCCCAAAAAGTGACATGTACCACTTGTACTTTTTTATCAGATTTGCATCCAGTAAAATTAGCATCACTATAAGATATTAAATTAAATATGCTATTCTTTGGATGAAACAAACCAAAAACTATAGTATCTTTAAGATATCTAAAAATTCTTTTCACTGCTTTAAGGTGTGACTCTTTAGGATTAGATTGATATCTTGCACATAAACAAACGCTAAACATTATATCGGGTCTACTAGCAGTAATGTTAAGAAGTGATCCAATCATACCTCGATAATACTTTTGATCAACATTCTTACCATTTTCAACCTTGTCAAGAGATGTAGTAGTACTCATTGGAGTTTGTTTTCTTGTAGTATTGTCTATTCCAAAGCATTTGAGTAATTCATTTGCATATTTGCTTTGGTTGATGAAAGTTCCTTTCTTTAATTATTTGATTTGAAGTCCAAGAAAAAAGTTGAGTTCACCCATGTGACTCATTTCAAATCCATCATGCATCATCTTAGCAAACTCTTGACAAAAATCATTGTTAGTAGATCTAAATATAATATCATGTACATATATTTATATTAATAATATATCTTTATTTATTTTCTTAATAAATAGTGTAGAGTCAACCTTCCTAATTTTAAATCTGAAAGTCAAAAGAAAGTTCTTTAGTCTATTATACCAAGTACGAGGTGCTTGTTTAAGACCATACAAAGCTTTTTTAAGTTTGAAAACATGGTTTGGATAACTTTCATGCTCAAATCCGGGTGGTTGTTGTACAAAAACTTCTTCTTTAATAAATCCATTTAAAATACACTTTTAACATTCATTTGAAATAGTTTAAAAATCATAAAACATGCAAATACAAGCAATATTCTAATAGATTCCAAACGAGCAACCGGTGCATATGTTTCATCATAATTAATATATTCTTCTTGATTATAACCTTGTGCAACCAATCTGACTTTGTTTTTAATAACTTGACCAGATTTATCCAATTTATTTTGAAATATACATTTGGTTCCAATAATAGATTTAACTTGTGGTCTAGGGACAAGATCCCAAATGTTATTTCTTGTAAATTGGTTGAGTTCCTCTTGCATAGCAATTATCTAAAAATCATCTTTACATGCTTCTTTAATATTTTTGGGTTCAATTGTTAAAACAAAAGCAATATGAGTATATAAATCTAATTATGATCTAGTTTGAACACCGCGAGAAATATCACCAATGATCAAATCACGTGGATGGTTTCTAACTTCTATATATGCTTTAGGTAAAACATTAGTATCATTAGAATTATTAAAAATAGGAGATGGTTGATCATTAACACCATCATCATTATCACTAGTATTAACGTAAGATTCATCAAAAGAAACATGCATTGATTCTTCTATTGTAGAAGTCTTTTTGTTAAAAATTCTATAATCTTTACTATGCATAGAATAACCTACAAAAATACCTTCATCAGATTTAGAATCAAACTTATCTAAATTTTATTTTGTATTTAATATATAACATTTACATCCAAAAACTTTAAAATATGAAATTTTAGGAATGCGATTGTAAAATAATTCAAAACTTGTTTTATTTAAAATAGGTCTTAATAAAATTCTATTTAAAATATAGCATGCAGTATTAATTGCTTCTGTCTAAAAATATTTAGGAAGTTTAGAATCACATAACATTGTTCTAGCATATTTTTGTAAAGTTCTATTTTTCCTTTCAATAACTCCAATTTGTTGTGGAGTGTAAGGAAAAAAAATTCATGTGAAATACCATTTTTATTACAAAAATTAGAAAATAATTTATTTTCAAACTCATCACCATGATCACTTCTAATAGTAACAATAGTAGTGGATTTTTGATTTTGTATCTTTTTACAAATATAGAAAACTCGTCAAAATCATCATTTTTATGTTTTAAAAACATAACCCATGTAAATCTTGAATAATCATCAATAATGACAAATGTATATCTACTTCCATTTAAAGATGCTATTCTAGAAGGACCAAATAAATTCATATGTAATAATTCTAGTGGTCTACTTATAGAAACAACACCTTTAGATTTAAAAGTTGATTTATGCATTTTCCTTGTTGACATGCATCACAAAAATGATTTTTCTTTTTTGTAATTTTAGGCAAACCATTTACTAAACTATGTTTAGAAATACGTGAAATATTTTTCACATTAATATGTCCACATCTTCTATGCTATAATAATGAATCATCAATTGATGCAACTAAACAATGATCATTAGAATAAAAATTCAATGATAAAACATATATATCTTTCTTTCTACTTCCTTTAAATAAAATATTTGTCAAATCATTATCATAGATAAGACATGAATCTTTTTCAAAAATAATTTTAAAATTTTTATCACATAGTTGACTTATACTTAGAAGATTATATTTTAAACCATCTACTAATAAAACATTATCTATTAGTGGTTTGTCAACGTTACCTACGGTTCTAACACCAATTACATAATCTTTGTTTTGTCTCCAAAAGTAACAGTTCCTCCGTTTTTGTATAGAACTGATGACAACATTTGAGTATCTCCTGTCATGTGTTTAGAACATCCACTATCTAGTATCCACTTTTCTTTTTGAGGTACCTGAAATATAGACATGTAAGCATTGGTACCCTTTTATGTTGGGTCCATTGGATTAGCACTTAGGAGACCTAATCCATTTAGAATTTGGTTGTCCCTTGTTAACATAAATATAATTAACAGAATTGCATATATTTTTCTTAAAATCAGAAATATAAACATTTCTATCATGCAAACTAGTATTTTTAGGCACCCAAATGAACATGGATAAAGCATGATAATTATTTCTTGAATATGAAAATTTATGAGTATTTTTAACATAAGTATTCCTTGATAAAGGTGCATGGAATTTACTAACATTTTTAGTCATAAAAGATGATTCATTATGTGTTCTAATAACATTATCATTATTCTTAAGAACATATCCTAAACCAAATTTTTTGATTAGAAGACTTTTGAAAAGTTAATAAATTAGTTAAGTCTTCTTTTCCTTTATTAAACTTGTTTAACATTTAAAAAACAACTCTTCATATTTGAGTTTAAGAGAAACAACATTATTATCTAAATCTAAAATTTTATTTTTCATAACATTGCATTTAGATTTAAGATAAACATTATTTTTAGTTAATAATTTATTTTTAAAAAATAATTTATCATTTAATTCCTTTAGTTCTTCAACTTGAGAGGAATTTGAAGAAAATAATTCTAATTTTAAAATTTCAATTTCATTTTTCAAAATCTTATGATTAGAATTTAAATCCTTAAATTTAACATATAATTCATTAAAAGCTTCAAGTAATTCTTCATTGTCTAAGGAATCAATTACTTTATTTTCTTGTACCATGAAGCACATGTGTGCAGATTCTTCTTTTTCTTCTTCTTCTTCATCAAATGATGAATTATCACTATCATCCCAAGTCATTGCCATAGCCTTCTTCTTCTTCTTCTTGAAGTTGTTGAAATTGTTGAAGTTGTTAGAATTGGTGAACTTTGATTTTGATTTAAGAAGTGGATAATTCTTCTTTATATATCCTGGCTTATTACAATTAAAACACAAAGAAGAATCATTGTTAGTATTCTTAAACTTATTTGATTTAAACTTACCTTTCTTTAGAATCATTTGAATTTCTTTGTAATCAATGCAATATCCTCATCATCTTCGTCAGATTCTTCGGTGTCGAAGGATGCATTGAAGGAAAGTATCTTCTTCTTCTTCTTCTTTGGTTCGTCATCCTTCTTTCTATCTTCAAGTTGAACTTCATATACCATACGATTTCTGATAAGGTCCTCTACGGTGAGAGTTGAAAGATCGTTGGCCTATTCAATAGCCGTAGTCTTCTTCTCCCATTTCGGAGTTAGTGCGCTTAGGATTTTTCTTACCATCTCAAGTTGAGCGTATTCTTTGCTAAGTACAATTAAGGAGTTAGTAATATCTGTAAATCTTGTGAACATCTTTGTGATAGTCTTATTTTCTTTCATCTTGAATATTTTAAACCTGTGAACAAGAACAAAAATTTTTGTTTCTTTAACTTTGTTAGTTCCTTCATATGTTACCTCAAGAGTATGCTAAATTTAATGTGCTGATGTAGAGGTAGACACTCGATTGAATTCGTTCTTGTCCAAGGTACAAAACAACACATTCATTGCCCTTGAGTCTAGATTTACATTTGTTCTTTGAACAACAATCCATTCGGTGTAAGGAGTGTTTGGCTTTGTGAATTTATTCTCTACAATATTCCAAAGGTTGTAGCCAAGAGATTGGAGGTAGATCTTCATTCGGTATTTCCAATAGTTATAGTTTGTACCATCGAATAGTGATGGTCGTTGTCTAGAATGTCGTTCTCTGAATTGGGATGTATTTGTTGTTACCATCTTTCATCGTTCACTGATACCAAGTGTAAAATCTGACCAAGTACACACTAAACACTAGAGGGGGGTGAATAGTATTTATTTAAAATTTTTGTAAAGTAGATTATAAATTGCAAGAAAGATAACAACAATCACAGAAAATAGTAATCACAAACACAAGCTTTTATACCGGTTCCACCACTCCGGATGTACATCCAGTCTCCAAGTAAATCCCGCTTGAGGTTTCTAATATAACTTTGAAAAACTATTACAAAATCAAAAGCAAACCTGACAAATTTGCAAGACCATACAAATTGTAACAATCTCAAAACCAAGAGATCTTCTCTCACACCCGAGAGAAATCTTCCTTTGATGAAACAACACAATTCCTATAAGCCTTGAATCTATAGTGAAGTGCAGCAGTGGCTTAGGAACTCTTTTAACCTCTGAATATTACCTATAAAACTTGTATGTATGATGAAGATTAATGGCTATTTAAGAAACTCTCTTTTATCAACACTTAGGCTGAAAATTTGATTTTTTGAACACTTGAATTTGCATAAAAGTTTAATCTTATATGTATAAATCTTGGTGGCAAATTTTGAACTTTAATACCTATTTATAGCCTCATAAAAGACAAATTTTTAAACCCAAATAACGTCCACAAACAGCTATAAAATAGTCATAAATTTAAAGTTCAAAATCTAGAAAAACTATATCTGTAGTCGATTAATTATCTTAGTAGTCGACTACACTGTGTCTAAACAGACTCTCTAAAGTCAGAAAAATTCTTAGTAGTTGACTACTATAGTCATTAGTCAACTACACTATAAAGACAGACGTTCTAGAATTCTGAACTGACTCTTAGTAGTCGACTATAAATCCTAGTAGTCGACTACACTGTAATTTTAGAAAAACTGGAATCCTGTCTGAGTCTTTAATAGTCGGCTACAATATGTATTAGTCGACTACACTGTAAAATGACAGAAACTGATATTTTGACTAAGGCTTTAGTAGTCGACTACTATTCTTATTGGTCGACTACTAAGGGTAAATATGAGATATATGAAGTATTTTGATCTCATTCTTTATCTATAAACTCTAAGGAGTAACATAGGAGATTTCTATTGTTAACTATACACTAAGCATGTGATAGTGTGTTTTAAACACTATGCGTGTGTATGTGTTGTGAGTGATCAAGGCTTGTACAATAAATCTAAGTAAAGAAAATGTAAAAATTACATTATGACGTTTATGCACTTCTTCTTCTTTACTTCTTGTTGCCTTGAACTCATCCTGCACTTTGTTCACATATCTTGATCATATTTGATGTTAATATCTGCATTGATATGTTAGTGCATAATAATACACATAGTATATAAGTTGTTATCATCAAAACTATATATTAGGGCCAATATATCCAACACATTTGAGAAGTCGTATTATAATAGAATTGAATGGCTTTTTGTTTAACAACAGCTGCTTCTTTGATATGTCGTACAAGATATAATCAATATACTGGAATCTTTAGTCCCTTGGTTCGAGATCGACAGAAGTTTCACAAACAATCTCTACTGTTGTCCTTTCTGAATAATCTTCTAGAGGGAATTTAGGGTGATATAAGTCACGACTTGCAACAAATATTCTTATTTCTACCTTTGGTGATAATGCTAATGAAGTTGTCATCGAGGCTAAAGCATCTGCGTAAGTGTTTTGGGTTTGCGAAATGTATCCGATAAAGAAATCCTCAAACTTTTAGGCTAACTTTAGCGCTGCGAAGTGGTATGAGATCAAATCCTCATTGCGCACTTCATATTATCCTCAAACTTGATTTACGATGAGTTGAGAATCACCATAAGCCTATAGATATCGGATGTTGAGGTCCTCGGCCAACTGTATCTCTAACAACAAAGCGTTATACTTTGCTATATT
The DNA here is from genome assembly GCA_022839385.1 of Asparagus kiusianus. Classification (NCBI taxonomy): domain Eukaryota; kingdom Viridiplantae; phylum Streptophyta; class Magnoliopsida; order Asparagales; family Asparagaceae; genus Asparagus; species Asparagus kiusianus. Next base: position 21,158 of record BQKN01049674.1, on the reverse strand, counting down.
TAGTGTATGGCTCGGTTGAGGAAAATCCTCTTGGGATCACATGACCAGTTGGGGATACGAGTACTACCCCCACACCAGCTGTGATTCTTCTATCGGGTCTTGCTCTGGACGTACCATCGACGAATAATTTCCATACTTGTGTGAATTCTTGAGTCGCGCAAGCTTCTGCAACCTCATCTAGTAAGTCTTCATATAATTTAGAAGAATCGGGTACCGGATGGTCGGCTAAAAGTATCGCCTATTTTGCGAGGTGGCAATTCAATGAAGAAGGTTTTTTCATAAGTACCCTCAAAGGATTTACTTTGGAAATGACATGGATCAATTGTCGGACCATGTAGTGTTGCATTTTTTGAATGGCAAACGCTAAGGCAAGGCCTTCTTTTTCCACTGGATTGTACCGATGCTCAGCTCTGATCATAGTTCTATTGAGGTAGTAAATTGCTTATTCATGACCCTGATCATTGTTCTGAGCTAACAAAGGTCTAAGAGAATAAGTCATGGCTCTCATATATAACAGAAATAATTTTCCTAATATTAGGGCCACTAAGATGGGCGGCTGGGTGAGGTATCACTTGATTTCCTCAAACGCCTTTTGGTAGTCTTCATCCTAAACAAATGAGACTCCTTTCTTTATTAATTTGGTGAAGGGTTGGTAACGTCCTGAGAGATTTGATATGAATCTTTGGATATAAGTCAATCTGCCTTATAAACCTCTCGGTTCTTTTATGTTCTTTGGAGGTTGCATTTCTTAGATGACAAGAATCTTTTTTCTGGGTCGAGAGAAATTCTCTTAGTCATGACTATAAATCCAAGGAATTTACCGCTGACTACCCCCAGGAAAGATTTAGTTGGATTCATATTCAATTGATGTGATCGCGTGATGTCGAACATCATCTTCAAATCTGAAAGATGACCGCCTTTCTTTTGGCTTTTTCCGCAATATCATCCACATAACACTCAATCTTCTTACGTAGATGTTCATGGAAGATTATATTTATGGCACATTGATAGGTCACTCCGGCATTCTTCAGTCCGAAGGGCATTACTGTATAACAGTACACCCACAGTGGTGTTATGAAGGTTGTGTGCTTTTCGTCTTTAGGGTACATTTTAATCTGGTTGTATCCTGAGAATTCATCCATAAAAGATATCCTCTCATACCCACAAGTATTGTTAATCATGACATTTGTGATTGGAAGAGGAAATTCGTCTTTAGGATCTGTAGTATTTAGGTCACAAAAATCAATGCAAATTCTGACCAATTTATTTTTCTTGGGTAGAGGAACAATGTTGGCCACCCAGTCAGGGTGTTGTTCCTCCCTGATGAAACCTAAATCGATAAGCTTTTTGACTTCCGATTGTAGGTAGGAAAATTGCAACGAAAAGAACAAAAGAAAATTAAATTGAATTCTTTTAATTCCGATTACAACTTGAATACAAAAGAGAAGAAAACGAATTTGGTTTTCTCCTTTGTTTAAAACTGGGTTCTTCAAGGTAGCGATGGAGTGCCTCCTTCGATTGTTCGCGTCGAATTTGCTCTCCGTTGACGATCTGACCGTCTCTTATCTCGTGGGAACGATGAACTTCTGTGGAAAGTTTTATATGTAACTCTTTAACGAGTTTAAGAACTCTGAACGAGTTAGAACTCTGTGGATAGAGTTGTTAGAACTGAAAATTCGGTTAATGATCAAGCAGATATTCTGTTGTTGAAGAATCTTCTTAGATTTGATCTTCTGAATTTGATTCAAAAATCCTATCTCCAAGGATTTCGTCTCTCTTGCCTCTCTGTACGGTTGAGATCCGAATCGCCCCCCCCCCAAACCTGTGCGATTTTTATGCTAAAGAAGCTCTTGGCTCACTCTTCCGTTCTAAAAAGCCAGCCCCTAACTCAGTTGAGTTTGTTGAGATTTTATAGGTGGATAAGAGGTTGTAACTGCCCTCTAAATCCGCTCCTAAGTGGGCGTGATTTCCTCAGATCGTGGGAAAAGCGGTTCTGAAACCGTTCAACTCATATTTGAATGAGTCAAACGCCCACCTTGGCGTTCAGGACCCTAACCTTGCGTCTTAGAATTGAGACGCGAGGTTAGGTGTTGGCTGAACACCAATGAACGCGAGGGTCGCTCGCGTTTGATTTGTTGTAGCTTGGAAACGCGGGGGTCGCCTGCATTTCCGAAATTGTGACGCGGGGATGACTTCCACGTTTCAGAAGGGGTTAGTTGATCTGTAACCTCTTTTATGGGTGTTGCAAGGACAGTTGTTCCGTAATCCTAGCTTTAGCTGTTATGAGGTGTGAAAGTCGTCAAATTGTAACTCTCACTGTTGATTGTGAAGACTGCTGAATAGAGTTTTCATCAGCTGTCGGAAGCGTCGTTGAATTGTAACTCTTCTCGATCTGTGTGAAAAGCCCTCCATTCGTAACCTTCGTTTGTTGGAATGAAAGCTATCTGATTGTAGCTTTCATTATTGGAACTTGACGGGAATCAATCATCCATAGTGACTTTTAGATGAATATTTGCCCACAGCTCTCTACCAAGCAACTCACCAACTAAGTCCAACCTTTTATTTCTGAAATCATTACACTGCTCATCAGCATCTCTAATAGTTGCTAATATTGGTCATGTTGTTGTCGCAACCATCAAGATCAATCATCTCAAACATGAGGTCGTGTTTGTAGCGATTATAATGCTGCGGATGCAATGATTTAGAAATCTCTTCTGTTTCGATTATAAGGATGAATTCTGCTTCTCGATTTGAAGAAACCATTGCCTTGTAATCTCATGGGGATCAGCTATCTATTATGATTTTTAGACAGCCTACAGAACCCCCTCCAAAGTTTTCGAAAGTTCTCGGTTGACTGGGACGAATTTTCGAAATACTTTGGATCCTAAAATTTCGTGGATTGATTGTCCACTCCTTCTGATTAGAAGACGTAGCAAAACTGGTTGTCAGAATGTTGAGATGTTGCTTCCTCGAACCAAACAATACAGCTTTTGAGCTTTGATGACAATGAAGGATGAAGCACGCTCCAAATCGAGTCTAATGGTTTTAACGTTGCTGATTGTAATATGCTTACACCCATCTGATAGACTCCCCAGTGGAGTTGCCTGTTGCTTTTCGATTTTGGTGGCTTTGGTGGCTGACCTTAATTTTTATCCATTTATTTGAGGTCTTGTTGATTGTAACGCGTAGGTGAACTCTGTGCCTGAGAGTTTGAATGCACAGGTGAGCCTTGCGTTTGGAATCAACCAACTCGAATGCGAGGGTCGAGTTTGGGCGGGATTCTGGCCTCGAATCCCGTCCGTTAAGATTTGACAGCTCACAACTGTCTATAAATAGACCACTGGAGGTCAAATCAAGAGTCATTTGACTCTTCTTGAAATTCTAACGAAAATTTTCGTTTCCATCTCCGGCGAAAAGAACTGTTCTTCTTCTCCTCCGACTGGATTCCATGGCGCCCAAGAGGACTGTCTCTCGTCTTTCCAAGTCCGATATCGCCGCGGCTCAGGGGTCAGCGCCGTCTGCGTCGGCCGGCGACGCTGCTGCCCAGGCAAACATGCCGCCCCAACTTCCTTTGATTGGTGGTGAGTATGACCTCCGTGGTCATTAAACTTGTTTCGGCAAGTTCTGATCTTTGGATCAACGAGGAAACTCGTTTCGACAACGCGGGGCTCGACTCCGTCGTTTGGTATTTTTGATGAGGGGTTCGACCTCCTCGTCTTACATTATTGACGCGAGGCTCGACCTTCGCATCTGAACTTTGTTGACGCGAGGCTCGACCTTCGCGTCTGAACTTTGTTGACGGGAGGCTCGACCTTCGCGTCTTTAATCTTCAAATCAAGTTTGACCTCTACGTCTGAGATCTAACTTTTTCCTTTGCTTTTGCAGTGCGTCATACTACTGAGCCTCTCCCCTTTCGCCATTATTTCGGACATGAAGGCGGTGTGGACTCGAATATGATGTTCAACCTACGCTAAGAACTCCCAGTTTTCCGAATCAAGGATAAGAGTCGCATGGAATTGATCACCCAAGCTTCTCCTGAGACCCTTAGGATATTAGTTACAGATGCCCGATTTGAGAACCCGAGCCGCAAGCCAATAGTTAAACCTGGATTCCTCTTCGGGGATTATATTGACTTTGAGGCCAGCACTGCCTATGATGGGGACTATAAGTGGTTGTGGAAAGTTAGGGACCGCAACCTTTTCTTGCCCAATATGGAGAGGATGTTCCCCATATCCTACTTTCAATGCGCTTCTATCCTAAGGCGTGTGGATTGGCCTCTGGTGAAGGATCAGGATGGAGTTGTTCTCGGGACCCTAACTTTCCAAGGGGTCCGCACGGTTGGTTATAACCGATTGGTGACGGCTTTACGGCCAGGATTGTTTGCCAAGGCCTATTGGCGAAGTGGCTAGTCCAGCAAACACCTTCGTCAAGAAATTTTTGACCCGTAAAGGAGAATTTCCCGCGCAAGGATTTAGAACTCCTGGCTGGGTTCATTCTCCGGTGACAGGGTGGTGGACCCGGATGACCAAATTCATCTTGGACGAATTAGATGCGCCTCTCACTCAAGCTGGCTTGAAGATTCCGGTACGGGCTACCAAGTTTGGTATTGTTCAGAGCCACTTTCATTTCTTCTCCATATTGGAGAAGTATAATCCTGAAACTTGTACTTTCTTCACCCCTGTGGGGGACTTAGGCTTCGCTCTCCACGAGATGCATGAAGTCTCGGGTCTTCTTCTTAGGGACTTGCCGTACGAAGAATTTGTTCTGGGATCGGCGAAACTTAAAATTTTGAAGAAAACGAGCCCTGAAATTTACTCCACCTTATGGGAAGTTATGTGTCACTTCCACATCTGCATGCAGCAAACAAGGGCTTAAGGAAGCGGCATTAAGCAAGTGTCTTGGGCGGAATATTTATTCCAGAACTTGACCAATAAGGGAGCTTCCGTGTCCAGATTACCTGCTAGCACTTTGGAGGAGGTCCAGGCCCGAATCGACGATGCTACTTCCCACTACACTAATGAGGCCAAGGAAGATGTTTTCCCGGCCCATACGGAATCTGAGAGTTTCCACTCCCAAGCTCTGCTCCCTATTTCTGATACGGCGCTTTTGGCTGGGTACTTAATGTTGTGGCTCAAGCGGTGCGTCGTTCCTACCAGGCCGATCGATGCTCTTGCTGTTGAGGTGATCTATCCTGCGGTTCTCCTGGCGCATGGGAGACCAGTGAATCTGCTTTACGCCATGGTGGGCCGTTTGCAGAGTGGACTGCGAGAGTTATCATTAGAATTTGTTGATGTTGCCGAGGTAGAGTCCGGGGGCCACAAAGCTTTCAAAACTCCCAATCCCCGGATACCATTGCCATATACTTATTTAATGGCTTGGTATGTGCTCCACTGTCCTCCTCTAATGAGTGTGGCCTCTCCCCCGGGTGACTCATTCATCCCGTTTGTGCAACGATTAGAATCTGCAAAATGGGAAGGGGGATACATGGTTAGAATTCTACAGATTTTATCGTGGGACACCCACTACCACAAATGGCGTTGTTTCCTTGATTTTGAAGGCGGCGTCTACGGAGCGGAATATCAAGACGTCGCGGGTCCTAATGGATTCACTCAGCTGAGCGGGGGTGTTTTCCATTGGCTGCTCTCTATCAGGCTCGGTTATTTGATCTTCCGGCAAGGTGCTCACTATTTCATCGAGCCCTACCAGCCCTATAGGTTTGCACGCCAATTTGGGTATGATCAGTTGTACGTTGGGAACCCTCGTCCTCAGCTCTCAGCTGTGGGTAACATATATGAGGGGGCCAGGGCTTGGTACTATTCCGTGGCAGGCTGTACTAAAGCGACCTTCAGGCTTCCCCACAAAACACCCAACTCCTATACCTCCATAAGCTTCTGCAATTGGTATTTTGCCGCTTCCCAGACTCCCAATTACAACTTGAATACATCTTGCCTGAAAGACATTAGGCATATGTATGCTTTAAGGAGAGGGTCTAAAATGTCTCGTCTGAGAGGGATCGATGAGTTCCTATCTATTGAAGACCAATCTGCTGGGCAGGAAGAGGAACAAGGAGCTAAGCCTGTTTCAGAAGAGGAGCAACAAGTGGTTGAGCCTCCCACGACGAGAGCAGCGGGGAAAAGAAAGCTCTCTGCGGATGAAGCCAGTCGATATGAGAAGCAGATCCGTCGGAAGTTGATAGTTGACTCTCCTCCTCCTAAGGGCCAGCAAAAATCTAAGTTGATGGCTGATGCTATCAGAGCTGCTAAAGATGAAGACCAACAGGAATCTTCAGTTGCAGGCTTGCCACATAGAACTGGGCTTCGTTCTCATGGCCCAGCCCTTTCGAGCGATGCTTCTTCTTACCATCCCCCCGAGGACGAAGAGGGCGAATTAATGGCTGCAGATGCAGAATCTGCCCCGGTGATGGACCCTCCTAAGTCCCCTGTATCGGAACGAAGGGGTATCGAAGAGGATCCGTCCCCTTCTCCTTCAGTATTAGTGTCACAAGCTGGTGATTTAGTGCCCAATCCTACAACGGGACTTATGACTAAACCAGCTATCGACACAGATCTTCCTGAACCTTCCGCTACCCGGGATGATGAGGAGCGAGTTGATTATGAAGGCTCCTCGATTGGTGATGGAGCTGACGAAGATAGAGGTGGTGAGGATGCTGAAGTTAGCAACTTGCCAGGTGATGATGTGGAAGATGAGGAGCATAATTCCATGGACGACATAACCATTTTTGATGATGCTCCCAAGGCTCCATCTGATAAAGCATCTGGTTATACTCCTTTCTATCTCACCGGTAAGCTTAGTTTGTTTTGACTTATTCCGCATGCTTTTTCCACGTTCCGATCGTTTTTTCGTGCAGGCTCACCTACTCCTGGGACTACTTCTGCTGCTCCTTTAGAGCAAGAACCTGTGCCGGCATCGAATCCTTTGCCGGAGCAACATTTACCTGGCTCATCCACGGCAGCTGCTTCACCGGTCACGTTGCCCGAGACTACAGTTGTGATTCCTCCTTCGGAACAGCAGCTCGTGCCAGTGTCAGCTCCTTTGCAGGAGCCAACTTTGCATGACTCTTCTGCGGTAGATACTTCACCGAAAGCGGTGATGAAGATCTCACTCACCCTAACAGAGGCTGGGCCAAGCTCATCTCAGGCAAAGGCATTGATGGCTTTGACCTCAAGTCCTTCGCAACTGAACATTTCAATTGCTTCTGCAGCTTCGGCACCTGGATCGCCTGCTAGTCATCATCTTGACGCACCAATCTCAGTTGCTAAAGGGGTATCTTCGGGTGCGGTTTTTAGTCTCGTTAATGCACCTAAATTCCTTCAAATCTCTTTAGTATATCTAAACAGCCTTGCGAAGACGGTAGTTGAGTACATGGTGAATGGTCAAGGAACTTTGAACTCCTTTCAACCTCTTCTGGAGGCGGGCTTAAATGGGGTTAGGAGCATGGGCGACACTCAATGGTTCGAGCGCTGTTCAAAGATTATTCTTCGTTTGGAGGAGAAATTACAACGCTTCGAGACAATGGGCCATAGCGAACTTCAGCCGCAAATTATGTCAACTCTGGCTAGTCTTCAGGTCGCAGAAGTGGTTTACCGAGAAGCACTAGAACGGGACTTAGCTGAGAAAGAGCGTCAGATCGCGAAGCTTCGTGAGCGTAACATTCGGAAGCGAGAAGAACTAGAATGCTCAACTACTTCTATGAATTCGCTTCGGGACAGACTTGTTGAGCTGAAGCCGAAGTCCTACGATTGAAGGCTGAACTTTCCCGCGAAGAAGGCATTGTCAACATCCTTAGTACCCAGAATGCAAGTGGTACTTTAGAATATCATACACAGTCTATAGCCCTAGAACAGGCCAGGAATGAAGTGGCAGCCATCATCATACCAAGTGAGGATGAACTCCGGGCTAAGGCTGAAGCTATGGTGCGAGCTAATCACGAGAAAGAATTAGCTGAACTCAAGACTCAACTCATATCTTTTGATTTGATGCGTGAGTGAATTTGGTTTTTGTAATGTTCTTTTAACAAGAACAAGTTTGTTTTGTATCACTTTCTTCTAACTCTTGAATAAAAAGTGATATTGGTCCCTCATTGTTTCTTGCATTTGTCATGTTTTGATTTTAAGTAACAAATCGCGAGAAATGCCCGAGGTGTACCCATGACTTAGTATAGATTTCCACGATAGCCTTAATTTAGAGAATTCTCTTTATTATCATTTAAGATAACTCTAGAAAATTTTAAAATGTTGGGGATAAATGTTGAATCATTCTCCCGGAACAGAGCTAACGAGTAGAATTCTTCCTGTGTTATTTTGACTTTAAACACTGAAAGAAGTCTATAGACGCCAGAGGTGTAATTTTAACTTGGCGTGGACTTTTTTCTTGTGGGGAGATTCCGAACTTTTCCTTATTATCACTAAGGACAGTTCTGGAAAATACTTAGTCTATTGGGAATCTTATGAGAACACCTCTTATATAGCGGGGTAAAAATGTTTTAAATAAGAGGGTTTAGACTGTTAGAGGTGTAAGGTTAACATAACAGGAAATGACGTTGCGATCGGAGCAATTTGAGAACTTATCGCTCTATTGGGGAGAGTCGATAAGTTGATATTTGTCAGAGGTGTAGTTTTAACGTGACAGAAGAGAGATTGCGATCGGAGCAATTCTGAGGACTTATCGCTCTATTGGGGAGAGTCGATAAGTTGATATTTGTCAGAGGTGTAGTTTTAACGTGACAGAAGAGAGATTACGATCGGAGCAATTCTGAGGGCTTATCGCTCTATTGGGGAGAGTCGATAAGCTGATATTTGTCAGAGGTGTGATATTAACGTGACAGAAGAGAGATTGCGATCGGAGCAATTCTGAGGACTTATCACTCTATTGGGGAGAGTCGATAAGTTGATATTTGTCAGATGTGTAGTTTTAACGTGACATCTGTAGGGATAAAATCCTTTTGTGTCTTGCTGGGGAGAATCACTAAGTATTTTTGTCATCAGAGCGATGAATTGTGATACTTATGATTAGGAGTGAGCAACGGTCGGTTCGGTTCGGTTTTTACCAAAATTTGAACAACCGAACCGAACCACTTATAATTCAAAACCGAACCGAACTGTTGCAAGTCGGTTCGGTTTGTTCGGTTCTAACTTCATCAAACTTCTTATCAAACAACAAACTGTGTTAAAGAAAAAAATATCAACAAAGTAGGAGATTATGAAACATTAAACACTGATATAATGATATTATTTTCAACTCATAATGATCCAAAAAATAAGTTTAGAGTTTGAGTCTCTGACTCTTTGGAGACGAGTCAGATAGTGTTGGAGATCAGAATGGGTAGTATTGCACTATATTCGGTCGGTTCGGGTCGGTTCGGGTTGAAAAGTTTTCAAACCGACCCGAACCGCCCTACTCATAAAACCGATTTTTTCGGATCGATTCGGGTCGGTTCGGTCGGTTTATTCGGTTTGGACCGAACCATGCTCAGCCCTACTTATGATTTGAACAAGATTTTGGGGAGTTTTATTACCCCACTGAAAGGAGTTGATAAACTGGTTATTTATTGCTCCGTTGGAGAGAGCTAATAAATTGACAATAATCTGAGTAATTTTGAGGACTTATCGTTCTGTTAACGAGAATCGATAAGTGGATTCTGGCAGAGAAGTTATAGCCACACTGGTATTTGATGCCAGATAAACTTAAACTCCGTGATGATGATGATAGTTTGGGGTGAAACATCAACCCAATGAGAATTTTGATTCTGCTGAAGAGATACAGAGGTTTTGATTAACACTCTGTTAAGGGGGTTCATGCCTTTGAGGAGTTAGAAGAATGGCAACGATAAGATGACCTTCGCGTTTGGGGTTCAAAACGCGAGGTTCAGGCCTTAGTGACGCTGGCCTGAGCCTTGCCCTTTGGAGTTTGAACGCGGCAGCGAGCTTCGCGTTTTGAAAATGGTTGGGATTCTTTCCTAGAATCCCGTGCCATCTCAACAGCTTGACGGCTGTTATAAATAGACCCGAGTGGTCACGTCAAGAGTCACTTGACTCTCAAAATTTTCGACTATTTCCAAGAACGAGAACTCTCATTTGATTTCGGCGAGATCTCCGACGAACTCCGTCTCCCTCGTTCAAAAGCGTTCCTTGTGATCGACCGTATCAATGGCGCCTCGAAGTAGGCTCGAGCTCCAAGAAAGTTGCCGGAGCAACTTCCAAAACGCCGTCGGCTGAGGACGCCGGCGGTGTTCTTGTTCCTGCGGGAACGTCACCGTCAACGCTGCCGTCGCAGGGTCCTCCCTGTCGTGGTGAGTGTTGACCGAAATAACTTGCCTTAGCAAGTTCTCTAAAAACCCTAGATGGGTTCTCGATAACGAGGAAGATGACTCGTTTCTGTTCAATGAAAACGCGGAGTTGGGACTCCATGTGGGTCTTGAGCCTCGCGTTCAAGTTTTTCAACACGAGGTTCGACCTTCGCGTTTTGAGTTTCTGGCGCGGGGCTCGACCTCCGCGTCTGAAATTTTTGACATGAAGCTTGACTCTCTCGTTTTGAGATTTATGATTCTGTTTTTACGTCAGTAACTTGTTTTCAGCTACTAACTTCTGCTTTTGATTATGCGGTGCTTCTTCCGAACGTGCCGCTTTCGCAAGAGCGTCATTTTGGGTATATTGGCGAACCTGATGCGAATGAAATTTTCAGTCTCCAACACATAATTCCGCTTTGTACTTTCGCTGACTCGGAGAGGATGGACATGATTAAATTCCCCCGATGTTCTACCCTCAGGATTCTGATTACTGACTTAGACATGGTGACTCCTGTCGGTCGTGCTCAGTTTCCCAAACCAACATTCATATTCGGAGATTGAATATCCATCGATGATCACCTCATATATGCAGAAGATTCAAAATTGTTATGGAAAGTTGATAATCGCTTCTTCTTCCTTCCAAACATGAAGATGATGTACCCATTCTCTTACTTTCTGAATGCAAGATGTCGTCGGGGTTTGACCTTCGACATAGTCAAAGAGAAGGAGAATGTGTCGTTTGGATCTGGTCGGCGGGCTCGCACACAGATCGGAGGGCAACTCAAGGGATTAAGACCTGGTTTATTTGAGAAGAAGGATCAGGTTCCAGAGATACCACGTCCAGCGAACATCTTTATTCGCCAATTCCTTGCAACTCAGGGTGAATTTTCTACCCAGATGTTCAGATCCCCTGGATGGGTTTGTTCTGGAGAAGGAGGTTGGTGGACCCGCATGATTGACTTCATTCTTGAGGAACTTAAGGAGTCGCTCGCTCGATCGGGTCTCACGGTTCCCGTGTTAGCTACTCGACGGGGCGTCGTGCAGAGTTATCACAACTTCTTCGCTATGTTAGAGAAATATAACCCTGACAGCTGCACGTTCTTCACACCTATAGGAGAGTTAGGTTTTGCTCTTCACGAGATGCAAGCAGTGTCGGGGTTACCGCTTGGAAAAACACCCTATGAGGAGTTCATCCCCACTACGAAGGAGCTTTCCTTACTGAAGGTGGCTCACCCGGAAATTTATGCTACTTTCTGAGAGTTGATGTGTCACTTTCACATATGTGCCCAAGTCTTTGGGATGCGTGGAGGGGGCGTTATGCATACCACATGGGCGGAATACCTTTTTCAGAACTTAATCTGGAAAGATGTAGCCGTATCTCGCATTGCAGCTATCTCTCCCAAGGAAGCCAAAGCTCGGGTTAAGGCTTCTAATGCCACCTACAAAACAGAGCATGCAGAAGATGATTTCGAGGCCGGTGTCGAGTTTGAAAGTTTCCACCACCAAGCCACAATCCCTATTTCTGACACGGCTCTTCTTGCGGGTTTCTTCATGGTTTAGTTGAAGCGGTGTGTAGTACCGTCAAAACCAACTGAGGCTATATTAGCTGAAGTTGTGTACCCAGCTACTTTATTAGCACATGGAAGACCTGTGAGTCTCCTCACTACTATGGTCGGCTGCATGCAGAATGGCCTGAGGATGTTGACCTCAGAACTTCTCAGCGCTTCAGAAATTAAAGCTACCAAGAAGAAAGCCGGGAGAGCTCCTCCACCACGTGTACCAGTGCCGTATACATACTTGGTGGCCTGGTTCGTGCTGCATTGTCCCTCACTGATGACGGGAGTATACGAGGGCGATGACACTTATATTCCCTTTGTACAGAGATTGGAGTCGGCCACGTGGAATCATTCTTATATAGTCAGGGCTCGACAACTCTTATCTCGGGAAGACAATTATCGGATTTTCTGTTGTGCTCCTAACTTTGACGGAGTTGACGTAGAAAACGCCCTCTTCATGGACTTGCTTTTTGAGGGCTCGTCTTTTTTGGAAGAGGGCACATTTCGCTGGCTCATTATGATCAGGTTGGGCTACCTGGTCTATCGTTTGTGGGAGAAGTGCATCATAGAGCCTTACATGCCTTCTAGATTTGCTAGGCAATTCGGATATGACCAACTTTACGTTGGCAATCCCAACCCGTCATTGGTTCAAATTGGGAACTTGTATGAAGGAGCTCGCGCATGGCACTTCTTTTCCGCCGGGGGAACCCATGCGCAATTTACTTTACCCAACTTGCTGCCCGGTTGTTCTATCGTTGCAAATTTTCACAACTGGTTTGGAGAAGTTTCCCAAGTCCCTGAATATGATATTTACACCTCCTGCATAAGTGAGATTCGGGAGTTGTATCGCTCGAGGAGCAGATCTTCAAGTACTCGCTTGCCGGGGATAGAAGAATATCTATCCTGTGAACAGGAAGCAACCGGAGCCGTTGAAGCTCGTAGGGAGTTGCCCACCATAGAACCTTCTGAGGAAGAGGTGCCTACGGGGATCGAAGAGGAAACACCGATTGCTAATTCTCCCGAAGAACAGACGACTGAGAAGATTTTTGCAGAAGTGCCGGTTCTTGAACCTCAATCTTTAAGATCGGGTAAGAAGGCTCTTTCTGCTACTGAGCAAAGCGAGAATGACAGGAGGGTGTGTAAACGATTGCCTATCATGGCCAAAACTTCAAAAAAGGCTAAGTTGATGAGGGATGCGATAAAATTAGCGCGTGCTGTACCTCCTGGGGACAGAGAGGATATTATGCTTCCAGTCGCTTCTCCTAGTCTTGAAACGGCAACCGGTGGGCAAGAAGCGACTATCTCAGGCTCAGTGTCCGATATGGTCAAAAAGTTATTATCTGAAGCCACGCACACCCCTACTCGCACTGATTATGCGAATTGTTTTGTTTATCCAACTGCTCCACCTCCAAGCTCAGAAACTTTGAGGGAGCTCATCGAACAACTGGAGCGTTGGATGCAAATGACTATCGACGTTGTTAGCCTCGGAGGTGTGAGCTTCAAGGTTTTTGAACCTCACCTGCTAGAATGCCTCGCCAAGATTAGGAGCCAGGGGAATGCATTATGGACTGAGAATTGTCGTGAAGGCATCATTATTCTGGAATATGAATTAGAATTCCTTTCAATGCTGCAGCGCGACGACATAGGACCAGAAGTGGATCGGGCTCTTTCTGAGGCCAAGGCTTTGAAGGCACAACAGCAAGAGGCTCTTCAGAAGAGTTTATCCGAAACAGATTCTCGTCTTGTTCGTCTGCGTGGGGAACATCTCCAGGTACAAGAGGACATGGGCAATCTTGCTGTGGGTCTCCGGGATACCGCAGTAGAACTTGCTCGTGCTGGCGTTGAGCTACCTCACATAAATGCTTAGCTAGCTGGTGGTATGGAAATTTAAAAGGGTTAGCTGTTTACTGTGATGGACTCTTCAAATGCTGTTGCGACGAAATTATTGCTGCCGATAAGCTTCGACGAGAGCTTGCAGAAGCAACGCCTAATGAAGAGGAGCTCAAGAGCAAGATAACTGAAGAAATCAGAAAGGCTCGCGAGGAGAATATATCAGCGCTGAAATCTAAACTCAAGTCTTAGACTGATGAGTCCCGATGCTTAGGATTTGCGCTACTTTTGGTGGAGGAATAAATTTGTATCATTTTCCTTTCGATTGTTTTCACCTTTGTATTCAAATTAACAATATTGAATGGAAATGATATCATTTTGGTTTTCATCATCTCTTTTGTCGAAATCTGATTCAAGACAATGAAAAGTAATGCAAATGCTATAAGTGTAATATTAACTTAGCATGAAAACGAAATTCTCTTTATTACTACTTGGAATAATTCCAGAAAATTTTAATCATCAGAGGTGCAGTGTTAACATGACGAAATACACAACAAAATTACACTATGAATAGGCAACCCCCAGCCTGATTTAGCTGGGGTTTAGGGGGCTACATAATTTACGGGAAGTATCTCTTAAGGAATTTCCTATTAATTGGCATCATGAGCCTGTCTCCTTTTTTATTGATGAGGCGATAGGCTCCGTTCGAATAGACTGAATCTATTACGAAAGGCCCCTCCCATTTAGGATTGAACTTCCCTTTGTTTTGTGTGTCATCACCATGGGTCGTCTGTTGGCCAAAACCAAATTGCCTTTTTTGAAAGTCCGTTCCTTAACCTTTTTATTGTAGGCTTTGGAGATCCGAGCTTGATACAATTCGATCTGCTGCTAAGCTTGAAGTCATCTGTCGTCTAGGGTTTCAAGTTCTTGTAGACGCCGTTGATGTTTTTCTTCCTCCGTTAGTCCCGTCGTGATCGTGACTCTCAGAGAAGGGATTTGGATCTCCAGTGGTAATACAGCTTCACAGCCATATACCAGAGAGAATGGTGTAGCTCTCGTGGGGGTCCTCACCGTTGTGCGGTAAGCCCACAGACATTCGCCGAGCCTTTCATCCCAATCACGTCGGCTCTTGGAAACAAACTTCTTGAGAAGTTTTACTATGGTTTTGTTGAAAGCTTCTGCAAGACCATTTGCTGACGGATAATATGCCGTAGATGCGACACTCTGAATTCTGAATTTATCACAAAACCTCTGGAACCCAAGACTGACGAATTGTGTCCCGTTGTCGTGAACTATCCGCCTCGGAACTCCAAAACGGTAGATGACATGATTTTTATGA
The DNA here is from genome assembly GCA_022839385.1 of Asparagus kiusianus. NCBI lineage: Eukaryota > Viridiplantae > Streptophyta > Magnoliopsida > Asparagales > Asparagaceae > Asparagus > Asparagus kiusianus. Next base: position 6,127 of record BQKN01049674.1, on the reverse strand, counting down.
ACTTGATTACGTTGGAAGTCTTGACTTCTTTCAACGGGATTGCCTCCGTCCACTTGGAGAAATAATCGGTCACGGCCAGAATAAACCGATGCCCTTTGGAGGTCGGAGGAGATATTGGTCCCACGATATCCATGCCCTACTCTTCGAATGGCCAGGATACAGATGTGGGATGTAAGTTCCCAGGTGCTTGGTGGATGAAATCCCCATGAATTTGACACGCATGACAACGTTTATCATAGTCAACCGCGTCTGAGAACATCTTTGGCCAGTAATAACCAATTCGACGGAGGCGATCTCCTAATTTAGCTCCGGGCTGATGAGCTCCGCACACTCCATCGTGAGCTTCCTTGAGGGCCTCTTTTGCTTCCTTTTGAGAAAGACATCGAAGCAAAATGCCGTCATAGGATTTACGATACAGAATCTGAGAGACTGCATCGTAATAGAATCGGAGGGCCTTTCGTTTGATGGCGGCCGCTTCCTTAGGATCGTCGGGCAGAATTCCGTACAGGACGTAGTCAATATATGGAAATCGCCAATCTCTAGATTCGAACTCTATGGAGGTTGTACAGACCCCTTCCGTCATTGTCTTGTCTGAGTTTCCCTCCGTAGGAATCTTAGAGCAGTATAGTTCACGCCCTATGACGGGGATCGTCATTTCGGTACCTGGCGGTAATGCTAGCGAAGTTGCCAATGAAGCCAAAGCATCTACGTAAGTGTTATGGGCTCGTGGAATATATTCAATAAAGAATCCTTTGAACTTTTTAGCTTGCTTCAGCACTGCGAAGTAGTACGGGATTAAGTCCTCATGACGTACTTCATATTCCCCTCGGACTTGGTTTACAATGAGCTGAGAGTCACCATAAGACTCAAGATGCCGAATATTAAGTTCTTCGGCAAGTTGCATCCCTAGTAGCAGAACATTATACTCAGCTACATTGTTGGTGCAAGGTTCGATTAAGAAAAATCCTCTTGGGATTACGTGACCGTTTGGAGAGACGAACACCACTCCTACTCCCGCGGTAATTGCTCCATAAGGGTTTGCTCTGGATGCACCGTCGAAGAATAGTTTCCATACTGGTGTAGATTCTCGAGTGACACAAGCTTCGGCGACTTCATCAGGAAATTCTTCATACAATTTAGATGTCCCTGGCACTAGATGATCGGCTAAGAAGTCCGCCAATGCTTGACCCTTGACTGCCTTTTGAGGCATGAATTGCATGTCGTATTGCGACAAGAGGATGGCCCATTTTGTAAGTCGGCAGTTCAGAGATGATGGCTTCGTCATCAGGACTCTCAAGGGATTTACCTTAGAGATGACATGAATTGTTTTTCCAACTAGGTAATGTCGCATCTTTTGAACTGCGAATACCAAAGCGAGACATTCTTTTTCGACCGGATTGTACCGGTGTTCGGCTCTCATCATGGTTCTGCTTAAGTAATAGATGGCTTGCTCTTACCCTTGATCATCGTTTTGGGCCAGTAACGCTCCTAGAGAATGATCCATAGCCCTCACATATAACAAGAATGGTTTTCCTGATATAGGGGCCACGAGAACAGGCGGCTGGGTGAGATATTTCTTGATCTCTTCAAAAGCTTTCTGGCATTCTTCATCCCAGACAAAGGGCACGCCTTTCTTCATAAGCTTCGAGAAAGGTTGGCAGCGCCCCGAGAGATTAGATATGAATCTTCGGATGTATGCTAATCTGCCTTGCAGGCCTCTAAGCTCTTTGAGATTCTTCGGCGGCGGCATGTCTTGGATGGCGCGCACCTTCTCTGGGTCCAGAGAAATTCCCTTGGACGTGACAATAAATCCCAGGAATTTTCCACTTGATACTCCGAGAAATGATTTTATCGGGTTCATCTTCAGCTGATGTGTTCGCATGATTTCGAACATAGTCTTCAAGTCTGCAAGATGATCATCCTTACATTGACTTTTCACTGCTATGTCATCCACGTAGCACTCGATCTTCTTACGCAGATGTTCGTGGAAGATGGCGTTCATTGCTCGTTGATAAGTTGCACCTGCATTTTTCAGGCCGAAGGGCATCACTATGTAGCAATACACCCCCAGTGGTGTTCTGAATGCGGTATGCTTTTCGTCTTCAGGATACATCTTGATTTGATTGTACCCGGAGAATCCATCCATAAAAGACATTCTTTCATATCCACAGGTGTTATCGATCATAACATCCGTGATAGGAAGCGGGAATTCATCTTTCGGACAGGCTGCGTTAAGGTCGCAGAAGTCGATGCATATACAGACCTTACCGTTTTTCTTGGGAACTGGAACGATGTTGGCAACCCAGTCTGGATGTTGTTCTTCCCTGACAAAACCCGAGTCTATAAGCTTTTTCACTTCAGACTCGATTGCTTCCATGATCTCTGGACGAAACCGGCGTTGCTGTTGTTTAACGGGTTTAGCATCCGGATCGATGTTGAGACGATGCATGGCCACTTTCGGGTCCAGGCCAGGCATATCTTCATAATTCCAAGCAAAGACATCTATATATTCTCGGATGAGAGATATAAGGTCCTCTTTTTCGGATGATGATAAGTCTTCGGCTATGAAAATGGGCTTAGGGTCACGTTCATCTCCCATGTTAACCTGGACCACTTTATCTTCAGTGGGTGGTTCGCGTTGTTCGAATCGCATATCCCATAAGATATTGAGGCGTTTGATCCAGGGATCATTGGTTGATTCGATTAACCCTTCATCACCCCCTGCATCTTCATCTGGACGACTAGTCGAAACCATATTCACAGTCAGATTTTTAAAGAAAGGTCCGACACTGACATCGGACTCGTATGAAGATGTTCCAGATGAGTGGTTCTGTCGTAAATAATTACTTATTTCATTCTCTGAGATAGCGGGAGGTGTGACAAATCCTAAGCCTCTTTTGGTTTTTTGATAATAATTTGGGAGTTTCCCTTCAGGGGTTAGGGACATTCGAATTGGTGTTCGCCTTCCCTTCCCGAAGTTTAGACCCTGCTTTCCGTCAAAGTCATACCCCATTTGTTTCATTAGCCGGAGGAAGTTGGGTTCGTGATAATGGAATTGAGGAACTCCATCATCTTCCTCCGAACTTCCTCGTCTGAGTTGTTCAGGTTTGACCTTACCAAAACAGATCGGCTTCTGCCCTTTCCTTTTGGATGGGACTTTGAAGAAAGCCTTCTGTGCGTCTTCTATTTCTTCATCTGAAACGAAGGATGACTCGATTGGCAATGTGAGTGATGCCTCTGTGCACAGTACGTGCCATGGGTTGGTACCTGCATTAGGATCATTCCCTATTTGTTCATTTTTAGAGGAAACATCAGACAAGTACGCCAAAATAAAATCTTCATTAATGCACCACTCGTCCTCGCTCGGTACATTCTTATTACTCTCATCCTGACCCATTACATCAAAGTTTAACTCCCATGGACAATCTTCTTCAGGATCTGGTTCGATATCAGCTTCATTGTCGCTATCCCCATCTTCTTTCTCCTGGGATTCGAGGTAAAAGACGGAGTTGTATGAAAGTTTTCAACTCCTCTGAAAGGATATTTCTCCGCAATCAGGGTTCGAACCTCTCCTTCATCATTGGCATATTTCATGACCTGATGTAGAGTAGATGGGACAATGCGGTTTGCAGGTATCCTTGGTCGTCCTAACAAAAGATTGTAGGACGTGTCCGCATCTATTATGTAACAGGTCACCTCAGACTTAAGGTCTCCGATTTGACACCTGAGTTTGATCTTCCCTAGGGGCCGAGTGCTGTTTGCGTTGAAACCGAAGATGGTTGTCTGGGTGGTGTTCAGCCGATGTATAGGGATTCCTAAGACCTGCATGACCCTGTAAGGCATGATGCTGAGCGCTGAGCCCGGGTCAACTTGTACACGGCTAATTTCCGACGACCAATTTACCCCGTGTAGTACAGAGGTCTGTCGTGTTTGTGTTTAACCTACATATCTTCTTGAGTAAAGGATATGCAAGGTAAGCTTCTTGCTGCTTGCAGACATTGCCGACAAGTTTGTTCTTCAGAAGCCTCGGGAATTAGAGTGACTTGGGTGATGAAGCTTTCTGTATTCTTTAAGGCTTCGATCAGAGCTTCCTTGGTAGTCTTGGACAGCCTCAGGAGCTCATATAGTGTAATTCTGGCCGGTATGTTGGCCAGCTGTGCCATGACATTGAATTGAAAGGGAGCGCTTGGTTCTCCGGGTTCCTGGTGAAGATTTTTATTGAACCGGACCTCTTTTTGTTTTCCCTTATCAGCCGTCTTTTTCGGTACAGAACCCCCAGTGTCTTGGGGCTGTTCTTCAGCTTCTTGAGGATTCTGGTCGTAATCTCTCAAGTAAGCCTTTCCTGACCGAGTGCCAGGGTTGTCTCCTAGGTACGCTGCTAGGACAATCCTCTCTTCTTCTGAATCAGTGAGAGGTTTGAGGTGATCATCATTTTCAGTAACGGAGGGGCTAATCATGTTAGAAGACTTAGCCTTACCTCCTTTCTTTTTGGACGAGGTGTTCGTCCACTGTTGGTCGCCCACTAGATCAGGGTGGACCCACATGATTTCTCCCTTTGGGGTAGTAAGGGGTACCAACCCCCTGTCTTTCTGACTATGCAAGTCAGCATTCTTCAAGTGCATTTCTCCCTTATGAATGGGAACGACGCCATTCGCAGTGGTCACCGGTGGGAAGTCGTCGAATTGGACCGCTATCAAGTTGGTAGACACGGTCTTCTGCTCGGGCTTCAGAGTGAGCACATTTTCATTTACCAGATTTTGTAGAATGTCTTTGAAGACGTAACATTTTCTGGTAGGGTGACCTAGGAACCTGTGATAGCGGCAATAGTTGGGATCGTCAACTTTTCCTGCCTCATCCGGTTTCCTGATTTCGGGAAGCTGCAGTTTATTATTCTTCCGAAGTAGTTGGAACAAGGTGTCCACATGTTCTTCTTTGAATGAATACTGCTTTGGCGCTCTCTGTTGATTTGGCGCCTTGCCTTGCTTAGTAGGCGGTGGTACTTGCGTGTAGTCAGCTGCTAAAGTTTCCTTTCCCTTAGACCGCTGGGCGTTGTGTTGATTGCGTTGTTGCTGCGACTTGGGTTGTGGCTCTTCTTCAGCTTTAACTCGCGCCACTATCTCTTTAGCTTGTTCTCCCTGCGAAACCAGTTGTCTCCAGGAGCGACACTCTGCTACCCCCATCTGAGCAAGGAGCTGGGTCTGTAGGTTGTGCCTGCAAGTTTTAACTAAAGTTGATTGGGTCATACCTGACGGGCACCGCAGTGCCATGCTGCGGAATCTCTCAACATAGGTCTTGATGGACTCTCCTTTCTTTTGCTTAGTGGCGAGAAGAGTCGGGACTGAGACCTCTGTATCATCCTCGAAGAACCTAGCCAAGAATAGCCTTTCCAGGTCTACCCATTTTTGGATAGACCAGGCAGGCAATTTCATGAACCATTCAAAGGCAACTCCTTTAAAAGTGCCGATGAACAAGCGAGTCAGGATTGCGTCATTTGCTACCACATCTCCAGTCTGGGATTTGAAGTAGTAAATGTGCTGATTCGGCGATCCCGTGCCATCGAACGGTTGCAAGGTAGGGGCCTTAAATTTCGGTGGGTAGGGAGCTGTATCCCACTCGGCTGGATAAGGTCGCACGACCCCCTCTTCGTGGAGCTCGCTTCTATTAGCAATTGCATTAAGGCGAGCTTCCAATTCGTCCACTTTAGTAGACTGGGGATGCTGTTCTCTTTCTGTCTCCTTCTCGTTTTCAGAGGAGGATTCCAGGTTGTGAGTTTCGCGATCTGAATGTTCAGTCGCTTTTTGCTTTCCCTTCGATGTAGTTCTTCGGGAAGATTCAGGTCTTTGGCCTTTTTCAGCAAGTGTTCGCGGGAAAATTCGTGTCTTTCTTCATTGATATCATTGTACACACTTGGTAATTGTTTATCGATTACAAAGATCCGGTCTTTTTATAAGATCCGGTTACAACGAAAATCAAAGAAAATAAAAGAAAGATTACAACTTTATTTCCTTATTTGTCGAACGAATCGCGAGCTCCTGTTATGCGGTCACTCGCTTTGTGTGGGTTCTTTGCCTGCGCCGGGATTATTTGCCGTGGACCACCGCGTGATCTCGATCCGGTCGGATCTACA